>CAHIKZ030005591.1:412500-430000 GCA_903632075.3 Acanthosepion pharaonis | reverse complement strand
TACGTCCTAAAATTTAAAAATCGTTTACTACATTAGGATTTTTCACTTTACAAATAAAAATTAAATTTTCAGATGAACATAAAAATTTTGTCTTAGAAAAATGATAAACACAACAATTTTTGACGTAGAAAAACAAAACTCTGATAAGGACATTGTGTTAATATTGAAGTACTGGAAATAAAATATATATGCATCATCAGGGTGAATTTCTTTCTTCCTTTGAAAGGAATACTAAGAAACTTGACCTTTAATTATGAGAGGATCATATTCAATATAATGGACAAAACTTGTCTAAATTATTTAATGACATATATATATATATATATATATATATATATATATATATATATATATATATATATATATATCTTTGTGTGTGTGTGTGTGTGTTTAATGCATTTGAGTCTATAAGAAGTCAAATCAGCCCATATATATATATATATATATATATATATATATATATATATATAATTTATTCGAAAATTATAACATAAATATGTTATAAAATCACTACAAAAATAGTCATTATGTTTCAACACTTCTGGTGTCTTATCAAGTGATGGTGTTCAATGTAGAATTATACTTGCTCCACTCTGTATTGAGCACTCTTTTAAGAATAGTATTCGTTTGTTATTGGAAATTATTCTGTATACACCAATCCTATATATGTATGTATATATATATATATATATATATATATATATATATATATATATATATATATATATATATATATATATATATATATATATATATATATATGTTGGATTGATATGAGTTAGTCTATCTCTGATATTGAGAAAGCTTTCTAATAAGTACCGCGCATATAATATATAAATAATTATATATATATATATATATATATATATATATATATATACACTTTTATATATATATATATATATATATATATATATATATATATCAATTTTTAATTTTGTTAGTTGTACGCAAAGGCATAATTTTTATTTTCAAGAAAAGAAATCGATGAATACATCAAACGAATTTATATTTTTGAGTTTCTTTTTCTTCTTTTACCCTTTATTGGTTCTGTGGCATATTCTTAAAAAATAACGCGCCAAATATCGATTGAATTCCAGTGTAATACCGGAAGATATTGAGCTTACCGGGAACCGATCACCTGTTGGCAAAAGACAGTCTTTGTCTGCGTTTGCCAAAAGGTAATACAAATGAAAAAAAAACGGGGATATATTAAACATGCAAGAAAGTCGTATAAATTTGGAGGATATATGTAAATTTCAGTTGGATTTAGTGAATTACCCCCCCCACACACACATATATGTATATATATATATATATACAATTCCATTTTTGCAATTTGTTATGCCTCCGAATTAATAAAAAATGACAAGAAGGCGACTTTTACGCCGACGTGTTTTGTTCCTCGCGGAACTTTACCGAGGGAAATATAGAAATGAAATTTTGGAACAGATATTTACAAACCCGAAATATGAAAATGTAGCATTATGCGTACAAATCTGAATTACAGAACGTGGTAAATTATTAAAAAAATTCTCGCGGCGTTAAGGGAAAGGAAAGGAGAAGATCACCGTAATTAAGTGACATCAATGTTTAACACGTTGTTAAGCAAAACTTAATATTATTGTTTTAATTTTTTAAAGCCACATATATATATATATATATATATATATATATATATATATATATATATATATATAAAAGTGAACATAGAAGTCAACACTTAGAGGCGACAGTCTGTTTCATGCTATATGCAATCGTCAGGCCACATATGCTGTTATTTTTCTTGGCTATTTATATATATACGGGTTAGTGGTGCATTGTGGGTATTCTATTATGGCGGTTATTTTACCGGAAGTCGTTTGTTTATTTATTTGGGTCAAATTATATTGCATGTTTTTATTTTTTTGTTTCTTATTTTATTTATTTATTTATTTATTAACGTATTAAAAATTTGTTTATATCACTTATTTAACATTTTTGTTTTGGTTTGAGAGTATAATTAAAGCTATTTGTTCAATTTTGGGGTTGATTGTTGTGGTTCATTCTAGCTATTATTTTGGCGGGAACAGGTTTTAATTGATTATCTTTATTTGGGATTGGTTTGTTTATTTATTTACTTGGATGAATTTAGGTCAATTTATTTTACTTGTATATTTTCGGTTTTCGGTTTTTAAGCAACATAGTATTTATTTATTTTTTATTTCTATTTTTTTTTATTAGTATATTTATTTGTTTTTATTTTATTTTTTCCGTTTTTCCTTTTTTTAGGTTACGTAGTAAAATTTATTTTCATGTCTGCATTTTGAGATGAGCTCGGATCTTTTATTTAATAATTTATTTTGGTCGGGGAAAGTAATAATAGCTATTTTTTTCCTCCAAGCAAAGTTTGCAAGTTTTTGATTAGTTGTTGTAGGCCGATGATTTTTTCCTTATCTTCCAAGATATTTTGTGTGATGTGCGTTTTGTTTTTTAATTTCCCAGATATACTTAGAAAGCATTGTACTGTTCGCATATATATATATATATATATATATATATATATATATATATATAGGAGCTGAAGAAATACCTTCCACATACACCTCCCAGAAACACCTAACACATTTGTAGCAATGGTCTCTTCATCTAGATAATGTCTTAACATGATGGTGCATTTATTTCTATTACACCCTGTATGAGGTTTGTATATGTAAAAACATTTCCAGATCAACATGCGGATAACCAGCAAAGGTGATATCTACTAGGAACACACAAATACACACACTCTAATGAATATGCATTATCATCTGAGTACAACAAAAACAATCTAGAATTGTTATACACTTCCAGATTTTAATGTGTAAATTGTCGCCATTTTATATTTTAAATTTCGTGGGTTGTTTGTTTTTTGATCTTGTCGATGGCACAGTAAAATAGAGTCAGTTTGGCATCAGCTGTGAGAAAAAGAGCAACATGACACAATTCAGTCCACCAGAAATTTGGAAAAGTCATGCTGTAGTGCTTGACATTCGTGCCAGAACTTCCAATACGAACATTTCACAGTATTTGGGTGACAGTGCAGAGGATTCGGAAAGAGTTGGATGATATATCCTGGCAACATCATGGTGTTTCAAGTGATCCCTACTGATGGCAACGTTGTACCTCCATTCATCTTCCTACAGGGTCTAAGACTCAACACAGAGGCATAAATAAAGCGCCTTGAGGAGGTAGTGATGTCCTGGTTCAAGATGGTGGCTGCAGGAAGAACTATGTCTGGGAACAGGACTCTGCACCATGTCACACAAGCAGGAGAACCCAGTCTATGCTGTTAGACAATTTCTGCGAACACATCAACCCTTACATCTAGCCATCTAACTCACCAGACAGCAACCCTCTTGATCATTGTGTGTAGGGCACAGGTGAGCCTTTCGCCTCTTCAACAAAACGCCTTGTAATATCAAAGATAAACAAAAGGCAAGGATTATGGCAGCCATCACCAATTTAAACAAGAAGACTGTCCAGAAAAGTTGCAAGAGATTCCGAAGTAGCCTGGAGGGTGAGGCTGAAGCTAATTGCGATTTTATCGAATAAATTTACTCTTTAGTATTTCAAGATAATTTGTTAAATATATCCGTTAAAATAAGACCAGAGTGTTATTTTGTTTTTTGCGTCATTTAGACGACAATTTATACCTCTCACTATATATATATATATATATATATATATATATATATATATATATATATATATATATAATAAAAAAAGAATGAATAGTAAGATATATAATCCGGTGTTCTTATTGATATTTTTATTTTTTTTATTTTTACAAAACAGTGCTCAATGTAAATTTACAGAGCATAACTATTATAAATTTAACTGATTTAAAATATGGTTTCTTCGCTACACAGGAATTACCGTGTTTCAAAAACCGAAGCTAAAATCTTCAAATTTAATTATATAATTAAATTAAAAGCATTCGTTCTGTTTCAACTTCAAGCGAATTTTGGAATAAATTATTTTTGAATTTTAAAACGCACATACAATTCATAATTTCTTGTTTCCAAGGATACAGAGAAATCCAATCATTCTGACAGGGACGGTAGCATGCTCACTTTTATTAACTATTGTTGTATCAATTATGGGCTACGTTATAAAAAGAGGTTAAGTCAAAGTAGAATAGGTTCTCTCAGACAATATATATATATATATATATATATATATATATATATATATATATATATATATATTATATATATATATATATTGTCTGAGAGAACCTATTCCACCTTCCATAGCACATTTCTCTCATCTTTTAACATCAATAAACGGAAGGTTATTCGTGAGTTTGAACGAATTTTATTCAAAATTAGCACTTCTTTACTATATCATGTTTAACAAGAAGACTCACGTTGAATCTTTCTAGCCATAGTTCAACCATGGCTCATTTAAATACACATGGAGACCTACCAAATTCCATCTGCAACAACCTCAGTGATAATAGAAATACAATAGCCTCATCCACATGCAATAAACGTAAAAATAATGGAAGCATTATTAATTAAAAAAAAGCCAACACTCAATAATATCAACTATAAACATGGCCACAATGTGCGGACCGTGTTTGGAATATAAAACATTCCTGTAATTTTAGATACATACATAAAACTATCTATATTTCCCTTTTAAAGTAAAATTAAAATTCATCTTTGATAATAGCTCAAAGTATAGCCGAAACCGCTTGGATGTATAAAACATTCGAACAATTTTTATATAATTTATTTCATTCAGAGGGAAAAAATATATAACACATGAAAAATTACATAAAGACTTAACTGCAGCATGGTGTCACTCGCTTTTAACGAAACTTGCATAAAAGAGAGATTACTGCCGAAATATACAATTTACACACACACACACACATATATATATATATATATATATATATATATATATATATATATATATATATAAATTTAATATATTTTAAGTTTATACGTTATTTGATGAATGCAACTTATTTGAGTAAATGTTGTTTAATTCAACAGTATTAAATACATTTATCGACATGAATGTCTGAGATATTTCGTAGAAAATATGAGTACCTTGACAGGTATTGAACCTGTATCCCATACGTAAATTGTCATATAGCCTGACGTGCTATTTCGGTAAGCAAAGTCCAAATTACTGCTTATAAAGACACATCGTCGACGATCTTTCTCGATGTATCATTTCTGGTCCGAAACGAAGAATTAATCTGTAAAGTTAATGTAATTAATGGCGAAATTACTTCGCTAACAAATTTAATAAAGTATTAACCCACAAACCATCAGGTATGGAAGTAGATTTTATTCTTGTTTGTACTTCTCAGTAGGAACAGACGAAAGCTTGTAAAAAATTAAAAAGACCTTATGCAACTGGAATTTATAAACGGGGATCATATCATTCATATACAGGTTCGGGGTTGATGTATCTTATTTATATTGTTTGTGACGAAGTATTCTCGCCATTTAAATCATTAACCTCTATATTTGTTTTTTGTATGAATGATTCATGAATTTATAAATTATATTTGCACCTTTTAATTGAAATATATATATATATATATATATATATATATATATATATATATATTATATATATATATATATATATATATATATATATATTATATATTGCACCATTATATATATATATATATATATAAAATAAATATAAATCAGCCTTTGTAGATCAAACCGACCTAGGCGTGAAGAATTGTTTGAGTGCCTCCAAGTGGGGGCATTTATAAAATATTTTCCCAATGATGTTGCATGTAAAAATGTTTTATAATTTTCATTTTATACATCAATAATAAAAAAAAGAAACCAACGAATACTCTCTTTGTTTTTACTATCATTGCCTTCTTTCACTTCTCCCCACCCCGATAACATTATTCGACTTTGTTGCTTTTGTTGCTATTATTTTTATTGATTTCTTTATAATAGTTTTATTATCGTATTATTGCCACAGCTGGATGAGGGTGATGATGACGATTCATACATTTCCGAAGGGTATTAGCACATTATACTGGAATTCGAACTCGGCTCCTCGATTCCCCAGTCCGAGCCGCTATCCATTATCCATGATCATCATCAGCATCGTAACGTTACTTAACGGGGCGACTGGCTATGATGAGAAGCTGTAAATACGTTTTTTTCCCATAGCTTTTTTGATTAGTCCAAGATATAATCTACGTACGACAATTCAATTATCTACGAAGATATCTTTTAAAGTGAAGAGAATGTGACACCGAAATCCGAAAAGCGCTTTGGAATAACGAAGTATTGCTTCCAAAAGCTAAGCAAAGAATTCAGTCAGTTATGTGCTATTTGTGATACACGCTTAAGCGATCATGTATCTTTCGATACATGACTGACAGGGTAGATTTTTTCCCGCAGTAGGTTGCCATTTCTTTCTGCGGCAGACCGGGTGTCATTCAAGGCTATAGAACCCGGTCTGTCCTGCTATTTATCCATAGCTGGGTGGGGGGAGAAGATGAGGATTCATGCCTTTCTCAAGGGGATTAGCACGTAAGTGAATTTCAGTCAGTTATGTGCCATGCATGATACACGCTTAGGCGATCATGTATCTTTCGATACATGACTGACGAGGCAGATTCTTTCCTCAGTAGGTTGCCATTTCTTTCTGTGGTAGAGCAGTTGCATTCCAAGGTTATAGAAATTGGTCTGTTCTGCTATTTATCCATAGCTGGGGCGAAGCAGAGGATTTATGCCTTTCCCAAAAGTATTAGAACGTAAGTGAATTTCAGTCAGTTATGTGCCATGCGTGATACACGCTTAGGCGATCATGTATCCTTTGATACATGAATGACGGGGCAGATTTTTCCCCGTTGTAGGTAGCCATTTCTTTATGTCGTAGACCAGTTGCCATCCAAGGCTATAGAACCCGGTCTGTCGTACTATTTATCCACAGCTGGATGAGGGTGATGATGACGATTCATACATTTCCGAAGGGTATTAGCACATTATACTGGAATTCGAACTCGGCTCCTCGATTCCCCAGTCCGAGCCGCTATCCATTACTCTACGGTGCCCCCGCAAAGGATTACGAAACAGTAAAATTTCGTTAGAAACAAAGAACTGTTATTCAATATCGGTCTTCCGATACGGAAATGAATGGTGGGAAATCTCTTCTCAGCGTAAAAGAGAGTTAATCAGCGGGAATATCATTTTACAAGAGGTTGTTGATAGTATCATGTACTGAATATACGAGTAAGAAGAAAGTTTTATGGAAAATGAAAACAAAAAAAAAACACGTTTATATTTAAAATCAGAAAGAGAAAGAGAAAATATCTTGAACTCAATGAAGAAAGAATGACTAGATAATATAACTTGTTCAAGACAAAGATAGACAGGGGAATCCGCTAGTAACATGTATAACCAGTTTGAGTGAATGGATGGTAGAACAGCGGTAGATAAGTATGGTAAAAAACCAAACCTTACTAAAAACTATCTGCTCCTCGGGGTGGAATTAATTCTTTTTCTGTTGTAATCTTCTCTAATAGTAATGACAACATTAGCTGTTTCCTTATAAGAAACATTCGTCAGCCAGTGCTACTCGAGGCACGCTTTTCATTACTCTCTGGCCATCGGGCTGAAATTAAAGTGTAATATATGTTCTAGTCATTTCTAATGGTAATTGTTAACACTAACCGTTTCATTATAAGAAAAATTCAGCATTCATTGACCGAAGAACTATTGCCCCACTAGAAATAGTTATCGATTGCTTTTAAGGAAACATTCGATGACCGAGCCGCCAGAAAAAAAGATGGAAGACATATTTCAGCAAAATAAATTTCTGGGGTCCACTGTTATCGCCGTGACGTGGGTTGTTTCCAGCTGTGACGTGGGTTGCCTTCGTAACCTTTTTGCTCGATATAGGGAACCGTCTTTCTGCTTTATATCTCCCTAAGCGTATACTTCGAACATCCGTGAATATCTATGCTGATGATAAGATTGAAATAGATAGATAACGAATAAGAGATCTGAAAATAGATAGATCTGAAAACAGATAGATAGATAGATAAATAGATAGATAGATAGATAGATAGATAGATAGATAGATAGATAGACAAACAATATGACAAACTGGAAAGTTTTTTTTGTGACGCGTTTCATCCGTTAGGATTCATCGGACTGGGTTTTGTTGACGTTGCTACGTCTACACATGCGCACGAAACGAGAGATGCGTCTAGTTCCAAAATATCAAAGTTTCGTTTCGTGCGCATGTGTAGACATGGCAACGTCAATAAAGCCCAGTTCAATGAAATCCCAACGAATGAAACGCAGTTTTTAAAAAAAAAACCTTTCCTGTTTGTCATATTTTTCTAAATCTTGTTTGTTGATATATAAAATTATACAAAATTATATATCGTTATATAATAGATAGATAGATAGATAGAAAGAAAGTGAGAGAGAAATATGAATTAGGAATATATTGAGCTACCAATAGACATAGGCATTAATGTACCTTCCAATCAATCTTAATGACTCCATTTTTAATAAATCGACAAAGAAAACCGATAAATGTTTCAGTGTCAGGGTTATATTTGAGACAATAAACGGAACTCCAAACACCTTCACATATAGAAGAAAGTCTTTGGGCTTACAAGGAGTAATTTTCTTGTATCTCTTCTCATTTTTAATGCTGAGGGTAATATTAGCCGTTACCTTATAAGGGAAGATTCGACATTCGTTGACCGAGCAGCCAATGCAAAACAAGCTAAGCTTTTTTCACTTCCATGCCATCAAGCTGCAATCAAAGACTTATTCTCTTCATCTCTAATGCTAATACTAGCCTTTCCCTATAAGGAAACATTTATTATTCATTAACCGAAGATAGTAATAGTTATCAAGGTAGAGCGTTACGTTATTAGGTAGTTTGGACAGATAGATAAATGGTAACCTTAGATATGGACAGGTTAAATCTGTTGTGTTCAGAGAAATATCCTCTTAGGGAGTTTGTTCCACAGAGCAGTTGTTCACGGGGAGAAGCTGTTCAAGTGGAACTTCCTTTTCGCCGATGGAATACGGAGAGAGTGTGGGTGGTTTGCTACAATGTAAGTGGCATGGCGGATCTTTGTCGTGAAGGATTGGACTGGCGGTACCAGGGAATACAACGGGAATCCAGTAAACAGCGGCAAGTACAGAAAGACGTGAGTCAACCGTTGAAAACTGGTGACGACTGATGTTAATGAAAAATTCAGGAAGAAATTTCTGCACATTTCGTCAATCCCTATGTCGGATGTTCTTTGAAAATTAGGATGATTTGAGGCTCAAAAGCAGGGATTTGTTTAGCAATACGAGAAGGGAAAAAAGAAAGACAAAATTTGTCTGCAAATAACCTTTAAATGGCGAGTCACAAGATCGGGCAGCAA
Organism: Acanthosepion pharaonis; assembly: GCA_903632075.3. NCBI lineage: Eukaryota > Metazoa > Mollusca > Cephalopoda > Sepiida > Sepiidae > Acanthosepion > Acanthosepion pharaonis. Next base: position 420,582 of record CAHIKZ030005591.1, on the reverse strand, counting down.
TTAATCAATCATAAAAGAACCAATCAGAATTTAGTAATTACGCGAGAGTCGAATGATTATACAAGGTCATGAATATTCATGAAATTTATTCAAGGTTATTCAAGGTCAATTATCCTGAAAGATAAAACAGTGATAATAAATTGCCGTTGTACTTCGTCCAAGCACTTTCCGTGAAAATAGCGACAGAGCAGCAAGAGGTTTGCCACATCCCCTTCGTCAGAGAGAGGTTGGTGAATAGAAAATAATTCGTCACCTACAAGGACTCCGAGACGGTTTTGGACTCTATCGAGTCTGGAGAATGTGCAGTTTGGGCATCTCCCACCCAAATATGACAACATTATTTTATAATAATTATTTCCATGTTTTCTTTATCGTTGTTGCTATATACATTGCGTCTCAAAATGTGTTTACATACGTTAACAACGGAGAACTGGCGTGATTTTCACATCTCTTATTTAACCCACTGTAAATAATGAAGACTTAAATCTGGGAATTATTGTAACCAAGGATACAAAGTACGACACTGATGACGCATTGACATAGCCAAAGATGCCTTCCAAAAGCTAAGTAGAGTATTGAGAAAGAGAAAATCTATGTTAGAGACAAAGAAAAGAATACTGAGCTGGTCTGTGTTATCTGTCCTCCAACTACGTCAGAGATGAAGAAGAAACTTAAAGTAACAGAATGCAGTTCTACAGAAAGATGCTGAAGATACCTTAAATCAAACATGCAATCATTGACTAGGTTTTGGAGAAAATGGAAACATATACTTAACATCAGGAAGAGACAGTTGAAATTTCTGCGGCACGCAAATGAGGAAAGAGGACTTAGAAAATCTTATACTCACAGGGCAGATTGAAGGCAAAAGGAACAGAGAAAAGCAGCGTATAGCAGACTTGATGAGCTTACGTAGATGGATGGTGGAACAGGACAAACAGCAAAGAGACAAAATTATTTATAAAGGACAAGAAATTGTGGAGAGCCATGATCGCCTACGTCTTGAAGGGACACGGCACATATAGAAGACTGCGGGGGAAAATCTTCTACCTAATCAGTCATTAAACCAAATAGACATGATCGCCTAAGCATGTATAACGCATGACACTTAACTGGCTGATTAGAAATAAAGAGAACAGATACTACATATTGATCCCAGTCTGATGATCAGAAAGTGAAAGAAAAGTGTAATTCGAGTAGCACTTGTTGATCGGTCACTGAATACCGAATGTTTCCGCATAAGGAAACTGCTGATATTTCCATTAGTGTTAGAGATGGGTTGAATAGCAGAACAGCTTGAGTCCTATAGCCTATAGCCTTGGTTGGCAAGCAGTCTACCGCGGAAAAAAACGGCAACCTACTGCGGGAATATCTTCTGCCTTGTCATGAATCGAAAGAGACATGATCGCATAAACGTGTATCACGTATGGCAGTTAACTGACTAATTAGAGATAAGGAGAACAGATACTACATTTTGATCCTTGTGCGAGGGAGAAAATAAAAAAAGTAACTTGATAAGCACTGGCTGCAAGCTCAATGAATACCAAACGGTTCCACATAAGGTAACTGCATCCGGTAATAATAGCAATTTCAAAATCAAACATCCATCGTATTGTAAAATTTACATTTATTAAGGATTATCAGAAAAAAAAAAGGTTGTTAGTCTTCAACCATATTGCTCCCCAAACACATCCAATCCCATATGTATATATTAATATTTTTTTTTGTTTATACGTTATTTTTATAGATACAAATATTTAAGTAAAGGCTCTGTTTATAATAAACAGTATTGAACCGGCCTGAATCTCTGAGAAATTATGTGTCCTCCGACGGGAATTGAATCTGTATCATACACGGAACCATTATATAGATATTTTTTTCTATTAAAGCCAATGTACACAACAAATATATCAAGAAATCAAAAGAAAACGACTGAATCTCTCAATACAAAAATACAAACTATATTTCTACATGTGAAAATAATCTCTTCAAATATGAAGTAATTGAGGTAATTTTTCAGTTGACCCAATGAATATGCAAATGCCTTTCTAAATTCTTCAAGTTGCTAACGACATTTTGCTTGTTTATAGATACTTTGCTTCAATAATTTCATTTCGTTTTTTGCCCTTGAAAAGTCCACAATGGACGAAACGCGTCGGCTAAAACTAGTTTTCTTATTGTTTTTTATTTATAAATATTGACTTTTTCTACAAGTTAATTTTGAGAAAGTTTTACACTATCTATCTATCTATCTATCTATCTATCTATCTATATATATATATATATATATGTGTGTGTGTGTGTGTGTGTGTGTACTATTTACATTATTTGAACTATTGTCCTAATCTTTTTCGCCATATTTATTACGACGTTTTGGGCGTTGTACGGTCCGGCCTTCTTCAGGTGGTTGGAATGTCGAACTGAAACCTTTATTTCGCTCACTGGGGTAGACCAGTTCCTGTCTAATGGATGTCAGTTATCAGTTATCTAATGTTAATTCCCCTCCCCATGTTCTCCACATTCTTAACCAGGTATTGAACTCACATTCTTTGCATCCTGTCACTGGATCTAACTAACGCCTTTATCTACTCTGCCATATATATATATATATATATATAGATATAGATATAGACACTATAGTTCAGAAGATTGAAGCGACCCCCTCCCCAGAATTAGCATGGGATGAACATGATAGAAGAGTGAAAGAAGAAAATTAGAAAGAGCCCAAAGAGTCATTAAAAAAGAAATGGAATCAGCTATGAAACTTATACATCGAGAAACTTTTGCAATGAATATGACAAAACTTTGTTCTGTATTCAGTTAAAAAGTAAAAATAAAATCATCCTTGATAATGGCTAAAAGTATAACCGAAAGCGGTCAGTAATGGAGGACATTTGCACAGTTTTTATACGCTTTCTTTTCCAGAAAATCTACAATAAAAATTAAATAAAAAGCTCAATTGCAGTACTTTGTCAGTCGTCTTTAACGAAACAAATATATATATATATATATATATATATATATATATATATATATATATATATATATATATATATATAAGTGCGCAGGTACGCAGAAAATAGAAAAGAACACGTTCGGTGCATAATCCGGAGTTCCTTCGTATTTTGTTTTTTTTTTTAAGAAGACAGTGCTCCATTCAGAAGTAGAGCTTATTATAATAATATTTTTTTGTTTAAATATATGATTCTTTCGCTACATAAGAGTTCTCACGTTTCAAAAACGAGAGCCAAGAAATCATCAAATAATTATTAAAATTAAGTTGAATTGAGGTGTTTAGTCTCGTTTTCATCTTCAAGCGAAATTTTTTTTTCCTGAAACTTTCGCTTGACTATGAAACGAGACTAAACACCCTCAATTCAACTCAATTTTAATAATTATTTGATGATTTTGGCTCTCGTTTTTTGAAACATGAGAACTCTTATGTAGCGAAGGAATCATATTTTTAAACAAAAAATATTATTATTATATATATATATATATATATATATATATGTGTGTGTGTGTGTGTGTGTGTATGTTTGTGCGTGTATGTGCTGGACTCTCCCGTCGTATTTGACGTATGAGGTCCAAGCAACTCAGTTGCTAGAAACCGACTGCCAGGCAACCTTCCCATATGATTTGATTATAGTGGTGAAGGATTTTTCTTTTGTAGGGCCGAATACAGTGATCTGGTGCACCGCGTACCACAAGGCTCCCAAACGACTCGCCGCAGGTTTTGAAATATATATATATATATATATATATATATATATATATATATATATAGAGAGAGAGAGAGAGAGAGAGAGTTGTACTGCTTCTAGACCATTTGCCATCCAAGGCTATAGAACCCAGTCTTTCCTGGCGGTGAAGAGAAGTGGATATGTATTCATACCTTTTGCAAGAGTAATAGCACATGTAAACGATATATATATATATATATATATATATATATATATATATATATATATATATATATATATATTAGAGAAATCTTTGACAAAATTGATGGAAAAAGCTTTTTCGTGTGCCGCTTTCCATACTTTAGGGCTTCATCAGACTAAAATGATGTTTACGTTGATTCGACAGGATTCTCAACATCTACTTTCCTTCGTGCGCATGTGTAATCACATCAATACAAAAGACAGATGAAGTCCAAAAGGTCGAAACGCGTCAATCGAAAAAAATTGTACAATTCGTCACAGCTTTCTCTAAAATTGTTCTTGATATATAAAAAATGATATATCCCTTCCCCATATATATATATATATATATATATATATATATATATATATATTCAGATGAATTTACATAACTTCACATTTCCTTATCTCTCAATCTGTAACAAATTTCTATGTATATATATCATTTTTTACACATGAAAACACTTACATATACGTATGCATTCACGTATCGGTTTTTTGTCTTCGGAATATGTGATTACATTAAACATTGTGCATACACTACAGATGTATAAGGCTGTCTGTACACATCTCGGTGTAGAAAACACTTTTTTGTTCTTATTGCATTCTGAATGTATCATGAACATTGTTTTTGGCTCGTTTCGGCAACTCGACGTCATTTCGCTTTTTGTAGCAACTCTAATGACGCTTAAAATTGCCTTCAGGAATTTGAAAAATTAATAAAACCATTTTTGCTTTCAGCTATAGAATGGCTCTGATGTTTTGCCAAGCTACAAAAGTGTGCAAATATATACGCATTTCTTTTACAAACATATATATATATATATATATATATATATATATATATATATATATATATATATATGTGTGTGTGTGAGAGAGAGAAGAGAGAGAGAGAATGAGAGAGAGACTGGGGAGCTGTATTAAAACAGAATGAAACATAGTTTTACAATAAGAATGTTGCTGTTTACTTCGAAGTGCGAAAATATTTAGAAAAGGAACCGGAAATTCGTGTTCATAGGAAATTATGAACTACTGATCAGTTTAACTTAAATCTGCGATATTCAAAATTTTGTTGGAACAATAGCTAAAAAATACGCACAAACCTACAAAACACACAAATACAAACACACATAAATTCACACAAACACAGATAGATAGATAGATAGATAGATAGATAGATAGATATGGACGTGTCTGAGATAGATAGATATGTACAGGCTCAGATAGATAGATCATATATATATATATATATATATATATATATATATATATATATATATATATATATATATATGTAGATGTAGATAGATAGATAGATAGATAGATAGATAGATAGATTGTCATACAAATGACAGGAATATTTTAGTTCGTGTTAACATGGTTATTTAAATTATTGTATTTATTATAAAAACTGATTACGGGTGGAATTATGCAAAACAGAAAATCAATTTTCCTTCCATCACATGGAAATAAAATCATCAACAATTGAACAACATCTGCAAGTGAACAAATAACAAACATATATTATAAGTCTTTGGAGCATTTACATTTTAAATCAGTAGCCCTTCTCAAAAATAGCTATCTATTACCCATTGATATTGTTTATGCTTTACTTTTTATCTCAGCAGGTTGAATTTCCAACCTGGTTGTTTTAATTGCTTCCCAAAGATCTGCTTTGTTGTCATATTGTTTGCCACCACGTTATATTGTCATATTTAAAATTGACCGTAGATTTTTGATTGGATTCAGATCCGGACTTGAAGGTGGCCATTCCGTTATCTTCTCAATTGTAAACATTTTATGTTCAAAAAATTCACAAGTAACATTAGAAGCCCATGAAGAAAAAATTGTCATGCCTAAATACACACTTCACTTTGAGACTGTGAATGTGGAATCTGCGCCAGTCAAAGAAAAGTCATATCCATCGCCAGAGTTAGCACTGCTCAGTTTAAAACTTTCATCGATACTGAATGGTCCACTAATGATTTGGTTGTCAACTGCAGCTCATATAATCACACTGTGACCTTCTGTTAAAAGCCAAGAGGCATATCTGCATATTTGACCAGTCGATAATGTCCATCGGGTGTTATCCAAGTTTCGTTCGTGAAAATTCAAAAAAATGTTCATGCATTTGTTGGGAAAAAAATTGTTTTTACATCTTTTCACCTTCTTGACTCCCTCAATTCCATCCAGTTCAATGATCTGGGCACTGGTCAAAAGTGATTGTTTCAGTAGCAAATTCTGAAAGCAGTGCTTCTAGCTCACATCTTACTAATATTTTTAACAGCCCTCTTTATCTTTCGATAATCTCTGCGAAACTCTTTTGATATCTCCAATCTGAACATTACCTAACTCAATAACTTTATTTTTCTTAAGTTCAAGATGCGATTCTATGACGTCATAACACGCGATAGACCGAAGTATTACAATAGAACTAAAGTCTAGATGCAATGTAATGTGTTGTGGCTAGTTTGAAATGTAATTTTGTTGAGTGTGGGTTACTTCGTTTTAATATAGAAGGCCTACAATATCTGAAGTTTTTTTTTACTGTGTGTATGTGTGAGTATTATTGTGTTATCAACTAATATCTGTCTAATACTATAAACATGGCTATCTTTTTCTAGGAAATGTTGCTTATTAAACATAGAAACGCATCTTGAACTTAAGATTTGTGTCTGCTATTCCCTGACCGTTATCGTCGTATACAATCATCTATTTTAAAATAACAAAATATCATCTTTGACGGTGGATATCTTTGTTTCATGTCAGTATAACCAATCTGATGATGGCTCATGTGAGCCGAAAGCTTAGGACCAACTTAAAAAAGTATCCAAATGTTGGGCAATTTTTGTTTTTACTTTACCCAGAAATTAAAGCCAACATTCAAACATTAGAACTGATTCTGATCAGATATAATAGACATTTATTGTCTGTTATATTTAATAATATATATAATGATCTGCATATCAAATACACTATAATGTTCAAATGACCAGAAGCAGACTGTCGGCGCTGGGTGTTGACCTTAATGTCAATATATATATTGACATAAGCTCTATCCCGGATATGAAGCACGTTAACCCATAAATATAACATACATTTAAACTATACTTTTGTCATTTTTTATTCTATCTATCTATCTATCTATCTATCTATCTATCTATCTATCTATCTATCTATCTATCTATCTATCTTTTGTGATGTCAACGAACACTCGTTGCCACTTTCGTAATGTTCGTTGTATTAGAGACTTTGTAATCGCAGATACAACTATAGTAACGCCGTTGAACAATACTGGTGTCAGACACCGTCGAATATCACTTGCACTAATAGTACTTGCTCAATAATACTCACTCGAATAAAAACCCGTGTAGTGATCCGAATAGAGAGATAGTAAAATAAATAGAGTAGAGAATAGCGGTTCGCATAGTAATAGAGGATAGACTACAAAGAGTGATCAGCTAGGCGTCACGCTACTAACTACTTATGCATTTCTCCCCATAGTCACGTGATCCAGTTAATTCAACAATGGGATCGCCTGTGTTTAATTACTGGCGATCTATATTCAAACTCAAGTGTCGGCAACGACATTTTATTCCCATAGAACACTATCTATCTATCTATCTATCTATCTATCTATCTATATATATATATATATATATATATATATATATATATATATATATATATATATTTAAAGTGGTCTGTTTTTTCATTAAATATTATCTCTGGATTAACATTGAGCTCTCAGGATTTCATCCTCCTTGGAATTACCCATTCAGTTTACCAAGTTCTTCGTAACTTAAATATACATATACATATATATATATATATATATATATATATATATATATATATATATATATAGATAGATAGATAGATAGATAATAGATAACTAATTATAGTCCATTATGTAAATCACATATACATCAATAACTCGAGTTTGTTTTGAAATATTTTTCTCAAACATAATATATATATATATATATATATATATATGTGTGTGTGTGTGTGTGTGTATCTGTGTCTGTGTGTGTGTATGTGAGTGAGTCTCTGTGTATGTTTAGCGTGTGTGTGTGTATGTGTTGAATCATGCCAAGTTGGAGTATGATGGAATATTGCGGAACAAGTATTTATTTCAAACTTCTGAATCGTTATC
>CAHIKZ030005591.1:257500-405000 GCA_903632075.3 Acanthosepion pharaonis | reverse complement strand
TGCAAGAAGGTTATTATCATCATGGCAAGTGATGAAGCATTGACAAATTCGCAAAAAGAACTGATTGGTAAACCTGGAAAATAGTTGCCGGAAAATCTCAAATAACCTGAATATTCCATTTACTACCAAAAGTTCATTCATTGCAAGCTATAAAATAGTCAAAAATGTTGAAAACGAATGAAGAACAGGTTCTCCTTGATACATTTCTTAATGCGTTCAATGAAATAAAATCCAATAGTTACACGTCAAGTGTTGCAGGATGATTTGCTTTCATCAGGCGATCTGTGTCACTAAACAGACAATAAGCAATGATATTCATAGGAACAATCTAAATCCATGCTCCTCTCGGAAAATTTCACTGCTACTGAAAAGACACAGAGATGCCAGGTTGAAATTCGTTTGTGAAAATAAGGATAATGATAAGAAAAAATCGTATTAGGAAAAAGTATTATGAACAGACGAAACCAAAATTGAGTTGTTTGGACGTCATTTTAGAAACCATGTATGGAGGAAAGATGGCGATGACTTCAAACAAAATAACATAGTTCCAACAGTGAAATTTGGTGGTGGCAGCATCATAGTTTTCTGCAAGAAGGTACTGGCAACCTATCAGTAATAGATGATAGAATTGAATGCCACAGCATATCAAAATATTTTGAAAGCTAATTTAATGATTGGGGTTGAAAAGCTTGAACTTCCTCATGCCTGGATCTTCCAAAAGATAATGATTTTGCGCACAAAATCTACGAATAAATGCCTTGCTGAAAATAATTTAAATAACCTGAAATGGCCAAGTCAGTCCCCAGATTTAAACCCAATCTAGAATTTTATTTGGAAATTCAAATCCATTCGAGAGCTCCAATAAACATCCCGGATGCGAAGAAGAATTGAACAAAATACCATTTAAAATTTGCAAATCATTAATTGAGAAGTGCAAGAAGTGGTTGGTTGTTGTTGAAGTGAATAATGAATATTCTACAAAGATAAATAATGAATATTCTATAAAGATTATCTATACTTTTTTTGTATTGTATGAATACTTTTTTCACCATTAAAATGGATAAATGGGATTTATTTCTACTAAATATTTCTTTACTGTTTTCTATGCATATTTAGTTATTGTGTGTCTTTGTATAGTTAATAATATGAAAAGTATGTTTATTCAGTTGTTGAAAATACAATAAATCAAAAATTCGTATGTGTACGAATATTTGCTTTCCCCACTGTATGACGAGATATACAGACAGACAGATAGATACATAAATAGATAAATAGATTGATTAATTTATTAATTATTTAATTAATTTTGTTTGATATAACATTGTTTATATTTACATATTTTTGCTATATTTGTCGATGGGGGTGTTCTCAACCGATTTCATAAATTTTCAATATCTGCACCGCCTGTGACACGGCACACGACAAGTCGGTAGTTAAGCTCTTGCCAAACACGCTGTAGCATGCCTGCGGTCTCCACCACGCCCGATCAATCTCTCTTGCACACTCTGATTAAGATAAGCACGTACTGTTCTCTTCGATTAAATATAAAATATTGATCTGTTTATATACATTCGGTGAAAATTTCAGGTTATTTCAATAAGAATTGCCAAAATTATTGGACTGCGATATGATGTCACTTTTTCCAGTCACCCTGTACATATATATATATATATATATATATATATATATATATATATATATATATAAATATATGGATATAGATCCGATCAGTATGAAGAAGAAAAATACGGAAAAACAAATAAGATCCTAATATGCAATTATGCATTAACATTAAAACAGCATAATTGCATATTAAGATTTTTGTTTGTTTTTCCGTATATATATATATATATATATATATATATATATATATATATATATATATATATATATATATATATATATATATATATTATTTATTTAAAAATATGATTCCATCGCTACATAAGCGTTCTCATGTTTCAAAACAAGAGCCGATAAACTTTAATATAATTATTTGAATTAAATTGAATTAAAGTACCAAGCTCTGTTCCATCTTCAAGCGAATTTTTTTTCTGTTTTTAAAAAATAATAACAAAAATACTAAAGAACTTTAGATTATATACCTAACGAGTTCTTTCCTATTCTCTATATATTTTTACAAGCACACACACACACAGACACACAAAACCCACCTACACACAAACACACACACACACACACATATATATATATATATATATATATATATATATATATATATATATATATATATATATCATAAAGGTAATAAATCCTTTGCTATAAAATTCAAGTGGATCCTAGTAGCATAAAATATTAAAACTGATCCACAAAAAGAGCTCAACGTATTTATTATTACAGAGCAGAAATTAATACACAAGAAAATCCAAAATCACCTCATATGTGGAATAAGCTTATTTCTACCGACGAAAAAATAAAATTCCTCAGTCTTATTCAACCCCGGTATAGACAGTTCGCGTCGGAATTAGAAATTTAACTCTGAAAGCTACAAAAACAAAACAAAAAAAAAAAAAGAGGCATATATATCTCTGTATAGATATGTTTCCATATTTTGCCATATATATATATATATATATATATATATATATATATATATATATATATATATATATATATATTCGTTTTCTATATAAATTTTAAAACTGACATCATTTCATTTTCTCTCCTTCATCCTTCATTCCCAATTAATTACGTCTACCCTATTTCAATCACATAGTTTGGGTCAACATGTCGCATTGTTTTCAGGTACGTTCCAAAGTTGACGCACGATGGGGATGGCCACTCCAGAGCACTCTCATCAAGAAGTCATCTTCTTAACAAATCGAACATAATGAGATTCATGGTCAGAAAGCGAACACTCTAACCACTCAGATACGATGGTTGAGCGTGAAGTCACAAGTCATCATGGCCCAGGATTTGAGCATGCTGACCTTTTTCAAACTGGTGATGACGCCAGAAACTGTAAGGTCCGTTCAGTACAATTGCAATAGAAACCATTGGTGGGCTCTGTGGCTATTGAAAACCTACAAAATGTGCTTGAGAAGATATCTACAACATGGATTGGCTAACCGCCCTAGTAAACAGGTATTGTTGTTTTGAAAACTGCTGTCAAATCTGGTCTGCTGCTCTTGCTATATATTCTTGATAAAATCCAAAGAAGAATCTGCCATGGTATTCGTCCTGAGCTGGCATCGTGGCTCCGTCTTTTTCCCATCGTCATAATGTAGTTTCCCTGTTCCTTTTCTTTAAATGCATTCATGGTAATTATTCTGATCAACTTTCATCAGTGGTATCTAGACTTTATGAATTTAAACGCAGTACTAGTTTTACAATAGAAATCGCTAGATGCAACCGTAATTTCTATGTTAACAGTTTCTTCTCTCGCACTTTTCCTTTTTGAAACTCTCTTCCGGTGTTTTGCTTCCCAATCAACTTTGATATTAAACATTTAAATTCGATGTGAATCGTTATATTCTGTTTTCTTAATTCTTATTCTTTTATTGTCCTCTCACCTTAATACTAGTTTTTATCATATTCTTTAAAACTTAGTAACCTCCAGCTTACGCCTTGGTGGCTTTATTGCCTTGCTTGGTGTGAAATGATTAAAATATATATATTCGAATAATTATTACCAGCCATTAGACTACTTCTTCATTCTTATCTCCCCCCCTTCCACTCCCTTCCTTCCACTCTTCCTTCCTTTCTTCATTTCTTATTTCTTATCTTTCTTCCTCCCTCCCTCCATCCCCTACTTCTTTCCCTCCTTTCTTTCCTTCCTTACTTTATTTATTCCTTCCTATTTTTCTTCCTCATTTCCTTCCTTTCTTCCTTCCTTCAATTACTTACTCCCTCCTCCCTCCCTTCATTTCTTTTTTCCTATTTTCCTTCCTCCCTACTTCTTTCCCTTTTTTCTTTCCTTCCTTACTTTATTTCTTCCTTCCTATCTTTCTTCGTCACTTCCTTCTTTCCTTCTTTCTTTCCTTCCTTCTTCTCTTACTCCTTTCCACCATCCCTTCCTTTCTTCCTTCCTTCCTTCCTTCCTTCCTTCCTTCATTCATTCATTCATTCATTCATTCATTTCTTTCTCCCTATCTTCCTTCCTCCTCCCTCCACTACTTCTTTCCTCCCTTCCTTCCTTCCTTCCTTCCTTCCTTCCTTCCTTCCTTCCTTCCTTCCTCTTTTCTTCTTTTCTCCCTATCTTCCTTCCTTGCTTCCACTATCTGGTCTTGTATATTTCTTTTTCCTATACATTCTCTTAATCATGGGTGTTTGCCATCCACCCCATGCGACTCTATGCATTTTTTTGTGAGTAGCATTTCTCCTCCACCCACAACGCACACTTGATCTCAAACCGTTCACATCTACTCACAATGTAAGTTGATCCACCAGGTGTACGTAGCAATTATACTGCCAACAACCTGCTTTAGCTGTTCACATGACGTGACAGGGGACAAGAGAGACTGTCGAAGTCAAAACGTACCCGTCTAACTCCCCACTACATATATATATATATATGTGTGTGTGTGTGTGTGTAAGACTGAAAAAGCCTAACATTATTCGCCCCACCCTTATGTTTAACACGGGAGGCCCACCCATTGGGTGACAAATGAACCGGTGCCATATTTGCCGGTGGACACTGCACCTCACGTGACGTGAACACAGACGCACGGATTAGAAACAGGTCTCTTATTTTCGAATAACTAAATAAATAAGTAAATAATAAGAGAATTTATTTTATCATTGTTGAGTGGCAACGGGAGGTGAACACGCCGATTCTTTGGAATCAGCAATGAAACGTTTTTATTACGAATCTCAGAAGACCAAGATGAATAATGCTGTCACAGGACATCAGTGTAGCTTCTGATGCACATCAATTTGCAGCACAATGTTTCCTACCCGATGTGCCTGTTATAGTCAAATGCCAGAAGACAGCACGAATGCGTAGATGTTTCTAACGAACGTTTCAATGACGTTGGTCTTGCCGAAAGAACTTCCTTTGAATGGGGTATCCAAAAATATTTTCCTATTGCGTGACACGCATTTATCTTTATTACTTTTCTGAGAAATATGGAAAAATCTGTCTTTGTCTGTCTGTGTGTCTGATGTCTCTCTTTATCTCTCTCTCTCTCTCTCTCTGTCGTATCCCTTCAAGCTGATCAGGGATCTCCACAGTTTCATTTCTTTTCTACCTCTCGGCAATAATTTCAGCTTTCCCACCCCTACTTTTTTTTCTGCTGCTTATTTAGTCATCCATTTACAAAAGATTTTTTCAAGTTGGCGACTAACGGTTGTCTTCTATGTCTTTTGACTTCGATCTTTCATGTGTGTGTTAAATTCTCGGAGCCCGCTTTCCTCAATATATGTGTCACATATTTTAACTATCCTTTTCTGAGTATTATGAAAAGTATATAATTTTTTTAGCAGTTCGTATTTTCCTTAGAACTTGTCCTTTTGTTGTATGTTCCGTCCTTAGTATTCTCGACATTTCTCGGCTGACGGTCACATCACTTTGAAAAAGTTAAGCAACGTCGAACCTGGTCTGTACGTGGACGGTGGTGACTTGGGAATATTATGTACTGTAAGCGGGTGGTGTAATGATAGTGGCTCGGATTTTTTCATCGAAGAGCCGAGTTCGAATTTCACTTGGGTTTGTTATATTCCCCTATGCGCAAATACCCTTAATATAAACACATTTCTTCTCCTCCAAACTATGGGTTAATTAGAAAGACATGTATCACTAAACTATTATCATTTTCAAAAATGAAATAAAATTGCGTACCTTAGAGGTGTTGATATGCCACTAAATAATATCACCTAACCAAAATCAAAATTCCACAAGAGAACCAGTGCTCAATCGCTTCAAACGTTTCCGTTTTAGCCCCTTCCTGATGGATTCGATCATATTACACTTGTCAGAGGAGAAGGAGTGGATATCACACAGCATTCGTTGTTTGGGTTTAAATATTATTTTTTATTAATTGTTGTCTTTATTTTTTTTACCGTCGTCCTAGGTATGACGTTAACCTACACCCAGCGGCAAATAAGGAAATTGGAGGTTTTGAAGAGCGTGGAAACACCTCTCAAGTGATGGTGTTCCCATGTCTACCCTTACCTGGGGTGGCAGCACCTGTTAGTGTTGCAGCTCTAGGTAAATAGTCAACCCTCAAACTGGGGTCAAAACACTATGAAAGTGTAAAAAGAAGTTTTAATACCAGAAATACTTTGTAAAAATTATTACCAGCAATAAATTTTTGAAGAAAAATTATTACGAGCAATACATTATTATCAGCAATACATTTAAAAAAAAATACCAGCTATACATAAAAAAAAAAACAATGAAAATATTGTCGGCATTAAATAACCCACTAATGTTTATATGCCGTAAAACAAACCAAACCAAACAATATATTTTTGAAAAAAAAAAATATTACCAGCTTTAAAAAAAAAACAAAAAAACTGCTATACATTTATGAAAAAAGTACCAGCCATATATATTTTGAAAAAATATTACCAGCAGTACATTTTTGAAGTAAAAAATATTACCAGCAATAAAAATTGCCGACATTAAATAATCCCTTGTGCTAGATATGCCGTAAACCAACCCAAACAAAACTACATCCGGCAGTATGGCCTCTAATCGGGAAAGTGGAGGTTTTCAAGAGCGTGCAACCACCACTTATTTGCTGTTGTTCCAAAGTCTGATAGGGTGCTACTACCCCAAACAAAAATCAACAGTACATTTTTAGAATAAACCGACAATGGCCAACAATACGTTTTTACATTAAAATGAAAATCAATGCAACACTAAAAATAAAATCTAAAAATACATTTTTATAGTAAAATTACCAACTCCATATTTTATGATATACAAAATATATATCTAAGAAACATAACTTTACTCTGAAAGTAAAAAAATTATGTACTAAATACTTATTGCTAATGAAATATAAAGGAAACTTCAATGATTTATCTAATTCTACGGGTAATGGCGGATGTTAGTTGGGAGGACAAGTACCGTTAGGGCAGGTTGATTTGGGTACCGTGATAGTGTACTCAGTTTTGAAGTTAGGGTGTGACATGATAAATAATGACAAAATATTTTTTCCAAATCATTTCCGTTTTTTCAGGAGGCGAGTTTAAAAGATTAAGTTTAGGTTCAAAATCGTAGCGTTGGAATTTCATTCCGATGATCAGTGAAAGCATTATAGCACAGCCTTATAAAATTAATAATATACTGAAGCTTTACTGATTGCATATAGACAAGATTCATGGCACAAAACATTATTGCTAAATCATTGTGCAGTCAAACAAGACCTTCATACACTTCAAAGGGAAATCATATTGAAAGGGAAAATAAACAATGCAAATTTAAAACATTTTGTCTCATAATTTGTTGCCAGCAGTATTATGGCGTTATATACACCTATCTATTTTCTTTGTTTTTACTAATAGTTATCTAACAAATGATCTAACAAATCGTATTCATTGACTAGCATTTTTATGTAGTGTTTTACATTTTTTACTCAGTTTTTACTTATCGAATACAGTAAAACATGACATATTTTGCTTGCGGTGATTCATAATTAGAATTCAAGTTTTAATATATTTTCTATTCAATGTATCGAATATAAAAGATATCAACTTTAGTTGGATTAATTCTTGAGATAGTAAAATTTTGTTGTTAGTTTGGAAGCAAAAATCACCGGAAATTCGATATTTCTGTACATTTTTTCAGACGGTCTTTAAAACTAAATTCTCAAAGACTGGTAAAAGCCAAGAATTTGCTGTTAATACTTATCCCATCAAACCCCAGCTTTTACAATGAGCAATATGTTGATTTTGTAAACAGGAAGGGAAATATCAACATGCCCTAAAGAAAAGTGGAAGTAATTCCTCAGAATATTTGCAATGGAATTAGCGATAAATAGCGAGGTGTCAGCAACGGTTCGTGTATGGGGAAAGGGTTATAGAATAGAAAATAGTTCATCACGAAAAAAACGCGAAAAAAGCCGCGCCTTTTTAACACGATCAAGCATGGTAAGTAATGACTAAATAGCTCCGGCCCAGATACTAGTTTAAGTCAAATGTTTTTAATTAATAGTTCTAACAAATTACAAACGAAAAGTGTTTATTCGTCAAATTAGGTCCCATTATGTTCTGTCGCCGGTTGCCATCTTTGTGATAGAAGCTCATTTTCCCGCTTGTACTATTTGATTGGTTTAGAGCCAAAAAATTCTATGCACATGTGTTCAACCTCATCCACATTGTTGAAACTGCGTCCGCGCAGGAAATAAGCCATGGTTCAGAAAATGTGTTGATCTGATGGTGCAAGCTCTGGACGACTTTCACACCTTCAAGTTACAAAGTGAAGTGTCGATTGAATACTGCTACCATATCTGATCTGGTGGCCCTGCTGTACATCTGGAGATTCATGAAAAGATCAAAATTACATACGAAAAGTGTTTATTCATCAAAATATGTCCCATCATATTCTGTCGTCTGTTGCCATCGTCGTGTTAGAGACTCAATTCCACGCTTGGCTGGTTTAGAAAGAAAAATCTCCCTACACCCGTTTTCAACTTCATACACGTTGCTGAATCTCCGTCCGCGGAGGAAATGAGCCATGGCTCGGAAAATGATGGTGCAATATCTGGACGACTGTAAGCAGGTTGAGTGGTGCGGGGAGGGGGGGGAGAAAAAGATTCCTACCTTTCCCATGGGTATTAGTACGTAAGTGAATGTAATAGATTCGACTTGAATTCGATTCGTCAATCCGAGCCGCGAAAACGAATTACTGATGCAATATATGGACAGAAAACGTCCATTCTTCACGCTGCAGTTTCGAGAGTGTCCAAAAGCGTCTCCGCGTCCTTGTGGGTGATGAATAATTTTCCACCCTACAAACCCTTTCCCACTGACGAAACTTTGCTCACCTATCGCTGCTCTATCGCTATTTCCACTCCTTAGATCCACCAGTCTTAACCTTCACAGCTGAGACCCGCCATGTCACACACATTGTAGTGAATCACACTCATTCACTTTGTATTCCATTTGTGAGATGTAAGTTCCAATCGAGTAGCTTCTTTCCATGAACTACAAGACTTGTGGAACTGACTCCCAAGAGGATGCTTCCCCGATCACTACACTCTTAATCTGTTCAAGTCTAGGTTTAACCGTTATCTTCCTCACATACCCACATAAACCGTGCCTATTACTCCGTAAGCCTGTACTTTGATTGGCTATCTTGTGATATATTTAGAAGATGAATTGGTCTTTGGGGATATCTATCGTGTGATAATATCAGTTTCCAGTCTGTGTATGGATCATTGATATTATTTTATCTTTCGCTTGATACAATATTGAACGGAAATGGAGTATTGATGCCATATTTCGTTTGGAGCTGCCCAGATCATGCTTTGCCCACTTGTTTAACGCGTGCAGGCCCCACCCCCATTGTGCTGGTGGAATCTGCAACTCACGTGCCGTGAACCGAGGCACACACGGGCTAGGAGCAAGTCTCTTAGATTTGAATAAATTAAATAAATACGTTTTTTTTTTTAAATTTTATTTTTACTAACGTTCCTCCGAAATTATACAAAACCCTGTGAGAAATGAACTCACTATTCCGTCGAAATTGATTGAGACAGAACAGTTTTCTAACCATTACACCGCGTGGGGGTCCCCTCTATAAGAAACTCGAAATTCAGTCGTTATTTAATTTAGCGAGACAAGCTTCCTATTTCGCTACGTTAAAGTGCCTAACAATAAGGATTTTCGAAGCATAGCTTAGATATATCACAAGACCGGAAGTATGGAACAGATAGTGAGGATTGAACTCCCTACTCAGTGATATACCCTTGTTAACCACTACAACACGTCAAAATGCCCAACTATAGGGATTTATAAGCATAGAGTCTGTCTATATTTCGGAGATGAGGTATTATGTACATTATTTAGATTATTCGGACTATTTTCCTCATCTTTTTCGCCATATCTATCACAATGTTTCGGCCGTTGTACGCTCCGGCCTTCTTCAGGTGGTTGGAATGTCGAACTGAACCCTTTATTCGCTCACTGGGGTAGACTGTTCTACAATGATAACAGCAAAAATTGCAATATGAGCACTGGTAAAAATGGTTGCTGAAGACATTAGGTTTATTATACCCAGAAATTCATACCCAGATGTCCTCAAGGACACGTGGCACAGCGGTTACATCTAGTGACAGGACCATAAGAGTGTGAGTTCAATACCCGGTTAAGGCAGTGGAGAACTTTCAGAGGGAAATTAACAGGATATAACTGATAACTGACATCCATCAAACATGGCACGTGGAACTAGAACAGTCTACCCCAGTGAGCGAAATAAAGGTTCAGTTCGACATTCCAACGACCTGAAGAAGGCCGGAGCGTATAACGGCCGAAACGTTGTGATAGATATGCCGAAAAAGATGAGGACAATAGTCCGAATAATGTAAACAATGTTATAAGCATAGCTTTGATATGGAATAAGGCCAAAAGTATGGAGAACCTAGTAATCCAACAGCCTGCGCAATCGGATTTGATCTAGCGGGATAAGATCGCTAAGCATTGCACCAAGTGGCCAATAGGGATTTTCTAAGCAAAGCTTAGATGTGACACAAGGCTGTATGTTTTGCGCGCCTAGTGAGTATGGAATTACTTATTCGGTCGTAATTTATCTAGCGAATTAAGCTTGCCCCACGTCAAAGTGCCCAACTATAGGGATTTAATAAGAGAAAGTCGAAAGTATGGAGCACACAGTGTGGATCGTACTCATTTGTAATAGATCTCGCGAGACAAGCTTGCTGTTACACCACGTTGAAGTGCCCGACAAAAGGAATTTTCTAACTATAGCTTAGACGTGGCACAAGGCCGTAACTATGGTGCCACATCTAAGCTACCAGCAGACTCACAGGCAAATAACTCTGGGGAAAGTTATGAATGGGAATTCATTGGAGGAAGTGTCTAGTTTTAACTATTTAGGAGTAATCTTGTCTAAAGATGGTACCTGCAACTCGAAAATTCGCACACAGATTGCCTCAGATATGGCCAAATTGACAAGAATATGGAGGAGCAAAATCACCTTTCAAATGAAATACAGACTGTGCAAATCGTTGGAGGTCTCCATTCTCCTATATGAATGTGAAGCGTGGACACTGTTGGCAGAAACAGAGAGAAAGATCCAAGCGTATGAGAACAAATGCAGGAAAAAAATCGTTGCCATTTCCTATTGGGAACTAAAAAAAACAATGAGTTTGTGCGGAAAAGGGTTGAAAATTTCCTGGGAAACCAGGAACCTCTTCTCGTTACTGTAAAACGGAGAAAAATGTAGTGGTTTGGACACATTGCAAGGAACGACAGCCTGTGCAAGACCATCATGCAAGGCACCATTGAAAGTGGACGTAGGAGAGAAAACCAACGAAAAAACTGGTTCAACAATGTCAAACAATAAACAGATATGTCTGTGCCAGAATTGCTGATAGCTGCTGTTGATAGACCATTGTGGAAAAGTGTTAGTGTGGCTTTTGCATTCGGATCCGCCCTACGATTACAAAAATCAAGGGGATGATAATGATGATGATCTCTTCATTTTTTTCAGTAATTGGGCAAACTGGAATCTCTAGCCGTGGTTGCCAACCAGTTTAGGAGAAAGTAACTCTTAACCGAAACCCGTAACAATGAAGATGGGAACAATTGAAGCGAATGATATTATGAAATGTCTGGTGTATCAAGATCATTTGAGAGAAGCTTTATATTCCTTTAGGTTCAAATGATTCAATTTCTTCCATCTGTTGTCTGTCTCAATTTATGGCTAATAAATTTCAGCAAATTTGGAGAAATCCATCATCTGATTACAAGACTTTTATCTCTTTTCAACTCCGCCTGTGGGTGGTGGGGGTGTCCTTCTATTATATTGCCGTCTTGACTACTTCGTCAAGCGGAATAACTTGGTCTTAAACAAATGGCAATGTGATTTCAAATAAAACTGTCGCTGTGAAATTCTATAACAGATTTGAAGTACTGCTTATCCTCAATATCTGCGATCAGGGGCGCCAATGTGTGCAAAAGTAATAATGATATATATTTATGGACTTTGGCTTCGTCGATCGAAAGTCTTATGGTGCACAGGTTATTAATTATCTGTCGATATAGCTGTCAAAGAGGAAGATTAAGTACCAGTCAAGATATTTATCTATACAGATAAATATCTCTTGTTTTTTATGTGCGCATAGATGTTTCCTTTTCCTATATCTGTGTCGACGGCTGTATGGATAGGTCTTTATTGCAACAGTGGAGAATTCTTCGAATCGATACATCAGATCTGGAGTTAATTTTTTGAAATTGTATTTATATCATGCTATTTGTCTGTCTATCTCAGTATGTTTTTTCTATCTATCTATCTATCTATCTATCTATCTATCTATCTATCTATCTATCTATCTATCTTGGTCTGTTCATATCTATCTATATGTCTATCTATATCTGTCTATTCAGATATCAGTTACACACACACACACACATATTCTTCTGTTCATATCTCTCTATCTATTTTTGTCTGTTCATATCTATCTATCTATCTATCTATCTATCTATCTATCTATCTATCTTATTTTTGTCTGTTCAATTGCTCCACACATGAAGAGAAGATTTGAGGCAGCAGAGACGTCGTTCTACTATTATTGACAGTGCAAGAAAACTTCGGTACATATAAAGAAAATTGTACTAAGCTTTCTTCTTTTATATCTAAACAGTAACTGGTGTTCTAATGGCCATTTACTTATACTTCATCGACAATCCTAAAATACAATTAATAACACTACGATAATGTACGAAAATAGTACATTCCACTTTCAACATTATTTTTTATTCAGTCTTTTTTTCATTATTAAAAGTTTAGCGACAGATTGAGGTTACTGTGAACGCAATCAAAACTCGATGTTTACATATTCCCAGCTGAGCTTGCATGGAGACAAGATGATTTCATTGATATGGAATTATTCTTTGAATAAGTAATTAATTATGAAGTTATGCCAGTAATAAATGAGATAGAAATGGTTTCATTACATTTATTATCAGTTAATTTGATAATGTTAATCTTTTCACATACTTTATTGGTTATCGCACCGAAGCCGAGGCTAGCATACCAACAGACATCAATTGAGAGTTTAAGGCTTCTTTTTAGAATTGTAGTATATAATGACAACCCTTCCAATTTAGACGCGGAAATATACGGTAGATGAATTTGACTGGATGTTAAAAAAATCTTTTTAAAAAAATCATTTAAAAAAACTATGAAAATATCAGCGTTTCTCGTTCATGCGAATGTGTGTTCAACAACAACATTTAAGAAACTCTCTCTGATAAAGTTCTAAGTGATGAAACGCGTCACAAAACCTTTTCCAATTTGTCAATATATATATATATATATATATATATATATATATATATATATATATATATATATATATATATTGAAACAAAAAAATATTAAAAAATTAAAATCTTCAGACACAAAAAAAACAATCTCTCTTGCTTGTTGGGCTTGAATGTGATTGGGCTCTAGTTCTTTCTATCATATATATTTTTTTTTTTTTCCCCTCATTGAATGTTTTTTTTGTTTTTAAGTTTATGATTAAATAATCCCAGTGTATAAACTTGAGGAGTACTGGGACGAAACCGGTTGTTTGTTTTAGTTCTTAGTTTTCATAATTATGCCCTTTACATTCCGCTTATTCTTTTGCCATAATAAAATTTTGTACCTGTAAGAATCTTTTCAAATATATATATATATATATATATATATATATATATATATATATATATATATATATATATATATATATATATATATAAAACTGAAATATAAAGGGTTCTGTATCGTATTTTATATGAACATAATAAGAAGGTAAATAAAACAACTTTACGCAACCCGTATCCTTCGGAATATAAATTAATAAATATATTTTTTGTTTCCTTCCTTCGAAAGGAATCCTCTGCCTAAACTTAGTATTATAAATATCCACAGTTAAGAATTTGAAAAGGCTTACCAAAACTACTTTTTTTATCCTGACCGAAGAACACGAGCCTTGGTACGAGACGTAGGCGTGCCATGTGTTTGGTGGCTATCGCAGAAAATCAGCCAGCTTTGGTGGGAGAGGGCAGGTAATTTTGACGCTGACAAAAATCTTTCTCTTGTTTGGTCCCGGAAGATTCAATTACTGTCTGCTCTTGCCACTGATTGTAGAAACAATAAATTTCAACAGTGGGAAAGAGCGAAGTAAATGCAATCGGATAAAAATTAAAAGGTCATTGATTTACGGTGTAGTTGTTTGAAACTCCGCCTAACTGAAGAACTAATGATCTTATCGGAATAATTTAAACACAAAAACAGCCCACGCGCCCCAACGGCCTCATGGACCCCTGATAAAACTAAAAAAAAATGTTTCATGCTAAAACCCTTGAGAGAGGCATGAATCTTCTTCTCTCCCAAACTATGTGTAAATAGCAGGACAGACTGGGTTCTATAGCCTTGCGTGATAACCGGTCTAGGAGAAGGAAAACTTTGAATTCAAACCGTTCTGGAGAGGATTGGGCTCCGTCAACCTACTTTGCCCTACTTCTACTTCGGCTGCAGCACGTCAGGTCCCGCCACGACCCTGGGGCTACCTTCTCGTTAGTTAACCTATTTAGGAAGAAAAGAAAAGAAAGAAAAAGAACTGAGGCTTCTTTGAACGATATTGAAACAATTTAGATTATTTGGACCTCTCTAGTGGGAGTGGGTCTTTTAAATTCACCGGAGCCGCTTGTAGGTGCCATATTTATTTTATTTATTTATTTTTTATAGACGCATAATGAACATGCCTGAAAATTCTGTTAGTAAAGGGGCCTATTAAAGGCTAAATCGGAGCATCTATACAGAGAATTCATAATATATTACCGGTTTTAAATTACTTTTAAAGCATTTAATAGTATTCTCAGAAATTTAGATATTTCTTCATAGTGTTCCGGCATCCAAATAATTGTCTCGATCTGACAAAGCAATTTAAGAACCTGACTCGAAATATTAATTTAATATTTTAACCCCATTTAGATCTTTCAATAGACAAGGAGCAGCAGACATACGTAATGAAGATGACCCTAAATTCTATCAGCGCATGGCCCCTTTCAGGCCTAAATCCGGCCCTGTATACAGGGGTAGTTCTTAAAGGAAGATCGGTTCTAAAATACTTTTAAAACATTTTATAATATACTCAGAAATCTGTCGTTTCTTTTCTTTGTTTATTACCTACTATAAAATATCCAAAATTCCTGAAAGGAATTAATTTGGGGTGTTATCTTCATTTTTGCGATATATATTTACCCACAAATTGTTGGAATTTTTGGGTACTCTGGTACTAGTGAGCCAGCCAAAATGAGCTGACCCATTTTATAGTTCACCAATAGAAGGGTTAACCAATCAGAAAGCTCAAAATATTCAATGCGAGATGTATAAAGGCGGCCATGTTTTTTTGCGAATATTCACTGGCAGCCTTTGATATCGAAGACTGAAGAACTACTGAACAGCTGCTGGTGGTATTGGCGATATAGGCGGATTCAGTAGAGTGTCTGTCTCGTGAGTATTAATCTTTAACTTTGTTTCATTGAACAGATTACGTACTGCGCTGTATTCTATATTCATAGACTATGGTGAACATTGTTAACACAGAGTTTTAAATATCTGGTAAACATCCCAATGTTGAAACTTTTCAAACCTCAACCGGAATTCGACAAGGAAGTTTTGAGAAAGCAGATGTATTAATCTCTTCATAGACTGTGAGTTAGAAGCAGGATCGACGTTGCTTAACATCGGTGTTTCCACATGATGTGACCGTAAGCTTGGGAATCAGTGAGTAAACTACCTAACTCACTGATAATATTAGTATAATATATATACTGATATTATTAATGATAGTAGTAGATAACGAATGACAGAACAAGGATTTGTATGCAAACATATATCAAAACATAGGAAGATGTGGAGAGCCATGATTTCCACGTACTGAATAATGGACACGGCACATAAAAGTCTACTTCTACCGGGGTGTTTTGAACAGGAATAGCGGCTTATCTTTTGGATCCACTTTAGAATTGGATTTCCTGTTCCTTCTAATGTCTACTTCAAATCTAAACTTCTAACGCCCACGCCTAAAACTCATTATTAACTATAGAATTATTTTTTCTTTACTCGATAGCAGTAGATAAGTTCGCCTATCGCCCGGTTCACTATCTTCTCCGGTCTTATGAACAGGGTTAGAGGCATATCCCTTGTAACCTGTTTAGGATTCAGTCTCCTTTTTTTTTTTTTAATGACTACTTCAACTCTATACTTGGAACTCTTACGTCTAAAACTCTGACATTTTTACTTACTATAGAATGACTATTTTCTTTTCTTGATAGGAGTAAATAGGTTCGGCTACCGGCCGATTCACAATCCTCTCCGGTGTTATGAACAGGAGTAGCTTATCACTTAGATCCTGTTTTGGATTGGGATTCTTGTTCCTTTCTTGTCTACTTCAACTCCATACTAACGCCTACAACTAAACTCTAAACTTTTTTTTTTTTACTATAGAATAACTTTTTCTATTCTCGATAGGAGTAGATATATTTAATCTCTTCATAGACTACGCTTTGACGATATACGAGAGACCTGGTTATTTAATTATTCCCTGCCACACCTCAAACGAATCTACGACTAGGAAACTGCGTTCATGCTTTCCCTCCCGAGGCCAATGCAGATATGACGAGGAGGGCGATGCTGATGACATAGGTATTCATAGCAGGAATAAGTTACTGAAATGTTAATATTTTGTTTAATCGATGTATAAAAAGTAAGTTTTTTCTCCATTCATTTGTTAGCTCTTGGTCAGAAGAGAGAACAATTGCAAGGTCCCTATCATTTTGATTTTTGAAAGTGCATTAAAAAAGTATCATCTGCGTATGTAAGATTTATATAATAAGCGAACAATGAAACGGCATTTAAGAATATTTCACCAAATGTTTAAAGTTTATGTTTTGTCCAAATGCAATAAAAACACTATTTTTATAGCCCTTTCTTCCAATGAACGAGGAGAAACTAGGTGGGTGTATCCAATCAGGAAGTCATTGTGTATATTTTGTTTATTGCTTTTACTTACAGTTCACAAAATAAGTTTAGTCTTTTACATGAATGCAGAGTTAAAAGCCTGAGAATTTTTTTTATATAAAAATATATTACTGATATTTTTACTATAAAATGTATATTTATACTCTTATGGTATTTTATTATTTTATTTGGGGATTTACTATTTGCCATAGCTGGGGCACTAACTGTTGATACCACACCGATACAGGGTGCACATGCGAATAACAGCCATTAAGAGGTAGTTCCACGCTCTTCAGAACCTCCAAACACCCTTGCTGCCAGATGTAGTTTATCGTCAGACACAGGACTAGCATTTAATATGGCTAAAAATCTCAATCAATTATAGGCGAACTACAAGGCATTTCTAAGTTCCCAATATTAACCCTTTGACTTCTGACTACCGCTTTACCGGTGTTAGAGAAAAATAATGTAATGTCCGACCACCGGTTGAACAGTGGTAGAGAAAAATGACGTAATGCCCAGCTACCCGTCGAACGTTGGGTAAACACTTGTAACTATTTTTATATCAATCGTGAAACATTACATACCAATTATTTGCGAATTTTGACTCAGGAGCTCAGGCAGAAGGGTTAAAATTGTAGAGGAACGCAGGGGTCAAAGAGTTAATACTATTTATTTACCCATTATTATAAAAGAGAGCCACTCAATATAGAGAGCTAATGAATGAGGTTATTGTAAGTCATCATGGTAAAAGAAAGGAAGTTCATTTTATGAGAATATGTAATAACGCTTGATTGTACACATGAAGATTTGATTCGATTTGATTACCGTAATTGACGTCATATAAGACGCCCGGGTGTATAAAACGCACCACAATTTCAGCTTGGATAATCAAGAAAGAATTAGTAATTAGTAAAATTAGTATAATTATTAGTAAATAGTACATCCTTGGCTATATTATGAGGTTTTATTTTGGTTAAACAAGCCATGATTACAATTAAACGAAAAATGTACACGACCCGAAAAATGTTTATTATATGAAAAGGTAAGAAAACAAAATAAAAATCAAGCAGTTATTGCAACTGAATAAAACTGTAGAGTTACAATTAGAATTTAGTCAAAATTTTTCCTTTATATGATCTGTATAACATGCATCTTGTAAACGTCTTAGGATATAACAATTCTGATTGTATTTATAGCATTGCAACTGGAAATTATCGAAAGAAAAATAATAATGAAACAAATATATTTTACAAATATTTTTACAAATATATAATTTGAATTTATTAAATATAATTGTAGTGATACAAAGTACTAATATTAAACGTGATAAATTAAGATAATGAATATTATCAATGATGACATTTTAATCTGCATAATAGCCTTTTAAATAATGACAATAGGTATATAAAAGTTACTTTAAAGTCTAAGCTAGTAGTAGTTGCCAGGTAGCTAATTTCAGCCGACTATCACGAATTTTAAACCTACATCTGGCATATAAGACGCAGGGGAATTTTAAAAGATATTTTTAATAAAAAAGTGCGCATTATATGCCGTCAAATACGGTAATTCGTTTCGTACGGTCTCTCAAACCTTTACAGGTTATTTAAAGCCAGGAGTTTTCTTTCAAAGGGTTAAAATAGAATAAAAAATATGTAAAATTTCTATGTGGGGAAAATGGCATTAAAATTATTATCTAAAAGTTGGATTTAAAGAAAAATTATTGGCGAGAAAAGCGTATCATTTTGGTAAATGATAAATTCAGGGGTTAAATGATTTGCGGGGTATTTCTTTTGCTTTCGTCCCTTTTCTATATATCAACCTAAAAGAGGTCACTCGAATGAAGTGTCGGTCATCCCCCTGTCTTTTCTTTCCATTTTTTATGAGATGAGAAAGAATCGGCATCAGCGAGACAAAATGAACGACAACGCCGATAACGTCACATTTGGCATTTATGTGCTGATATTTCCGTATCATTTTATTTATTCGTTTGCCTATGTGGAACAATGGCTATATTTAACGCAAGATTTAAGCACCATCTAATACTTTTACCTTAAGTGTTTAATCGCAGAAATGCCACAATATATAAGGAAAAGCTTTATATCATTCCAAAGAAGAATTCTCTCCCACCACAAAAAAAAAAAAAAAAACTGGAATCTTTATATCAAACCTATGTATTCCGCTATAAAAAAAAGTACAAGGTCGTTACCGTCACAGGGGTTTTTTTTTTGGTTTTTTTACAATAATATTCATCATGAGCAAGATAGGAGGTTATAGAGCAAGAGGCACCACCCCAAACAAGGACATAATGCCACCAAGACGCAAGGCCCCACTGGAAGTGAAAGAGAAGGAAAAAAAAAAACTTAGAAGTAATCCGAAACACAATTCTAAAGTAGAAAAAACGGATAAGCCTCTACTCTTTTTCAAAAAGTGGGGGAGAAGTGTGAATCAGACGGAAGGTAGAACTATCTACTCCGATGGAGAAATAAAAAGTAATTTAATAATAAATAAAAATTCAGAGTTTTATCCGTAAGCGTTAGAAGTATAGGGTTGAAGTAGACTTTAGAAGGAACCGGAAACACAATCGTAAACAGGAAACAAGAGAAAAGTCTCTATTCCTGTTCAAAAGACCAGAGACGGGTGTGTAACGGAAGATAGCTGAACCTATCTATTCCTATTGAGAAAAAAACGCACAATTCAATAGTAAATAAAAGTTTTAGGCGTTAGAAGTATAGAGTTGAAGTAGACATTAGAAGGAACCGGAAACCTAGCCTTAAACAGGAAACAACAGATAAGCCTATATTCCTGCTCAAAAACACGGGTAACAGTAGAATTTTATGCGCCATTTATATTCAGGACGTGGGAAATCATGGCTCTCCATATCTTTCTATTCTGTGAAACTCTAATATTCGTTTGCTTATAAATCCTTGTTCTGACATCCGTTACCACAATCTCGTTACGTAGGTTACGGCCACATCACGTGGAAACAACTGTTCCTGTACGATCACCGATGTTAAGCAACGTCGATCCTGTTCAGTACTTTGATGAGTGACGTTTAGGAATTCCATGTACTGTAAGCTTATATACGCGATTAGTGTCATCGATAATGGCTTAGAAGTTTTAATCAGTATCCCGAGTTCCAAATTCCGTTGGGTTCGTTATATTCCCCTACACGCAAATACTCTTGGGAAAGACATGGATCCACCTCTTCTCCATTCTGCTATGGGTCAATGAGTAAGACTTGTATCATTACACCATTATTATTTCCAAAAGTCGAATCAAATTGCGTAGAACCTATTTAGATTTTCGGATAGAAGTTGATATGCTACTAAACGAAAACAACCAACTAAAATCAACATTTATCGTTCGAATCCCATCTCAGTTGCTTCCAAAGTTTTCTTCCATTCTTTTCTGATGGATTCTTAAGGTCCAGAAATATTTCCTGGCTTTAAAAACCTGCAAATGATTGATAAGCACTAGAAAACCAATCAATCAATCAACCAATGAAATAGTGATTAAGTATGTTTTAGCTATATTATTTATATAATTCGGACTATTGTCCTCTTCTTTGTCGCCATATTTATCACAACGTTTCGGCCGTTGTACGCTCCGGGCTTCTTCCGGTGGTTGTGATAAAGATGGTGACAAAGATGAGGACAATAGTTCGAATAATGTAAATAATGTACATAATACCTCAACTCAGAAATATAGACAGACTGTATTTTGGGTTTATTTACATTTTCTGGTTTGGTTTGGTTTATTTTGTTTTACGGGATATCAACCTCAATGGGTTATTTATTACCAACGAAATTTTTATTGCTGGTAATATTTATTTTTCAAATGTTTTGAGATGCCATTCTAATCATCAACAGTACCACTTCGAAAGGATGTTATTACCAGTTTTTTTAACCTTGAGAAAGGTATGAATCCTCTTCTTCTCTCCTCAGCTATGGGTAAATAACAGGATGGCAACTGGTCTACCGTAGAAAGAAATGGCAACCTACTGCGGGAAAAATATCCCTCGTCAGTCTTGTATCGAAAGATACATGATCGCCTAAACGTGTACCACGCATGGCACATAACAGACTGATTGCTGGTAATAATAATTTTTTTTTTTTAACAAAAATATATTTCTGGTAATTTTACTATAAAAATGTATTTTATACTTCCATGGTGATTTGAACCCAATTTGTGGGGTTAATTATTTGCCCATTTACTTTTAAACTTTTTTGCATATGGATGAGATTGTTATGCGTGTATATTCTACTAGTATGCTTCGGATTGTGTCTGGTAGCTTTGTGCGTATGTTCAAATGATTTCTGATTGAGTTTTGGTCAGGTAGGTGTAACGTAAGTCGTCGGGATAGGCATGTAGTAGTGTGACCAATATAATTATTTATGAGTTCGGTTTGATCAAGTATACAGTTAATTAATTCGTTCGTTGTAATTTTGATTTTGCTGGTGTGTTGTTACTTTTGAGGATAAGGTTAACTGTTTTAAATTTTTGTAATAGATGATTAATTTAATTTTTTTGTTCAGGCTACCTGGGGTAGTGTATTTCTTTATGATATTTCTAAGTGAAAGCTGACAAGATATTTAGGATTGGTTCGTATAAATAAAACATGTATTCTTTGTAAGAAATCAGTTTGTAGACCAAACTTTATTTAATCAACACATTTTTGCAAAGTTGGTTTTTGTGGAGAGTTACCGTATTTGACGGCATATAAGACGCACGGGTGTATAAGACGCAGCCCAATTTCAGCAAGGCAAATAAAGAAAAAAATTAGTAATTTGGTTCGGTTTGTTTACGGGATAAAATCTCACTGGGTTATTTAATGCCGATAATTATTTTGTTTTGTCAAAATCTATTTCTGGTAATAATTTTTTCCTTTAAAAATGTATTGCTGGTTAATTTTTTCAAAAAATAATATTGATGGTAAATTTTTTTTTTCTTTAAAAATGTATAGCTGGTAATATTTTCTTCCAAAAATGTATTGCTGGTAATATTATTTTTCAAAAACGTATTGTTGTTAATATTTTTTTTTTCAAAAATGTATTGTTGGTAATAATTTTTTTCAAAAATGTATTGCTGGTAATATTTTTTTGCAAAATGTATTGCTGGTAATATTTTTTTTTCTTCAAAAATTTAATGCTGTTAATAATTTTTTGCAAAGTATTTCTGGTATTAAAACCTATTTTTATACTTTCATAGTGTTTTTACTCCAATTTCGAGGTTAACTATTTGCCCATAGATGGGACTCTAACAGGTGCAACCACACCTGGTCAGGGTAAACCTTGGAACACCAGCAATTAAGAGGTGGTTCTCCGCTTCTCAAAATCTCCTGATCAGAAGTCTTGCTGCTGGACGTAGTTTATCGTCTTACCCAGGACGCAGATGTAGTTTATCATCGTACCTATTGGTGGAAGTGCTTGCCTTTCTGCAGAGGTGCAGTCGGCGCGTTTTACAGCCCAAGCCGACAGGGTGAAAATTTGTAATTATTAAAATTAGTAAACTTACATATGGCATATAAGACGCAGGGGAATTTAGGTTGAATATGTAAGTTTGTTAATATATTAGATATTTTTACTAAAAATAAGTGCGATTATATGCCGTCAAATAATTGCTAGTAATTTTACTATACAGATCTATTTTTATACTTTTATAGTGTTTTGACCTTAGTTTTTAAGCTGGGACCCAAACAAGTGCTACAAAAATTAAGAGGTCGTTCTACGGTCCTCAAAACCGAGATCAGAGAAATTGCTGCTGGATGTAGTTTATCGTCCTACCGCGGACGCATTTTGCATGTGCGTGTGTGAGTTTTCTGTTAATCTAAAATAAATGTTTTTTGTTTCTCCGTTTTACTCTATTTTTTCTAATAGTTCTTTCTACTCTCGTTATCATATTTTACTCTCTCTAATTTTCCTTTCTGTTCATTTCATTTCTTTCCTAATTCTTTTTCTCTTTAATTTATTCCTTGACTCATTTCCCTTTCTCTAGTTCCGTCATTCCCCAATTCACTATATAGAATTTTGGATTATACACTATTCTAGTTTTCGGGTCAAGTATCGCGAGAAGGTTTTTGAACGGTCACACTCACAAAAACATTAAACACGGTTCAAGATCGTTAACAAGCGAAAATGACTCGAAGCGTCGTTGAAGGAAGGCGAGAGAACTGATGGAGGACAAGGTTCAAATCAGGGAAGAACTAAGGAGGTCAAGCGAGAGAGTCGGATTGAACGGAGACGCGGGTTTCTCCAAGACGAGAACACGGCTTAGCTTCCTCGACGAGATTCTCGCATCAGTTCACCGAACGGCACACAGTGAAGAAGCCTCTTCAAATGGTCAGTGTTAATCATGCGCGAAATGGCCGAGTGCTTGTTCGGGTTCTTCCTAGCTTTATTGAGATCCTACTTGATATAGCAAGAATGTCTGTGTGTGCGTTTGCTTCCTTAAGCGTTGAAACTGGCCTGATCAACTAATACATTAAGTGCATTTAACATAACATTTCTGTGTCAGATATAAACCAATCAGGACATAGTTTATCACAAAAAACATTTTTTATTAAGGAAAAATGTCATATCAGAACTTCATATAGGCCAAGTCAATCCCCTAACCGAAATAAAGATAAAATCTGTGAAAAAAGTTTCTAATAAGACCTCATCAAAGGAATGTCCATAACGTGAGCAATCTGAAAAAAATACACTATTGTGCAAATAGTAAAATGTTAGAAGTTTTCTAAATGAGGTTGTTGTAAGGGCTTAAAACGGGGAAGTCATCTCGATATACCTTATCACTTCAGGAAGTAGAACCTCAACCATGGCGGACAAGGTAAAACGTTCTTATCAAAAGAGGTTATTGTCAGGGTGTAATAAAGGGAAGTCATATCTATATACAATATCTCTTCAGGAAGTAGGACCTGAACAACAGCGGAGAAGGTAAAACGTTCTTATCATCAAATGACCTTGTTGTAAGGGCGTAAAACGGGGAAGTCATCTCTATATACCGTATCTCTTCAGGAAGTAGAACCACAACCGCGGCGGACAAGATAAAACGCTCGTATGAAATATGGTTGTTGAATAGTTGTAAAAGAGGAAGTCATCACTATATAATATATGTCTTCAGGAAGTAGAACCTCGAACTTGGCGGACAAGGCAAAACGTTCTTATGAAATATGATTGTTGTTAAGTTGTAAAAGAGGAAGTCATCACTATATAGCATATATCTTCAGGAAGTAGAAGCTCGACCTTGGCGGACAAGGCAAAACGTTCTTATCATCTAATGAGGTTGTTGTAAGAGAGTAAAACCTGGAAGTCAACTTTATATACAGTATCTCTTCAGGAAATAGAATCTCAACCTTGGCGGACAAGGTAAAACGTTCTTATCATCAAATGAAGTTGTTGTAAGGGCGTAAAACGGGAAAGTCATCTCTATATACCGTATCTCTTCAGGAAGTAGAACATCAACCTTAGCGGACATGTAAAACGATCTTATCATCAAATGAGCTTGTTGCGAGGGCGTAAACCGGGGAAATCATCTCTATATACGGTATCACGTGAGGAAGTAGAACCTCAACCTTGGCGGACAAGGTAAAACGTTCTTATCATCAAATGACCCTGTTGTCAGGGCGTAAAAAGGGGAAGACATCTCTATATACCGTATCTCTTCAGGAAGTAGAACCTCAACCTTTGCGGACAAGGTAAAACGTTTTTTCATCAAATGACCTTGTTGTCAGGGCGTAAAACGGGGAAGTCATCTCTATATACAGCATCACTTCAGGAAAACGTAGAACCTCAACCTTGGCGGACAAGGTAAAACGTTCTTATCATCAAATGACCTTGTTGTCAGGGCGTAAAACGGGGAAGTCATCTCTATATACCGTATCTCTTCAGGAAGTAGAACCTCAACCTTGGCGGACAAGGTAAAACGTTCTTATCATCAAATGACCTTGTTGTCAGGGCGTAAAACGGGGAAGTCATCTCTATATACCGTATCTCTTCAGGAAGTAGAACCTCAACCTTAGCGGACATGTAAAACGTTCTTATCATCAAATGACCTTGTTGCCAAACCGGGCATCTCTAAACCGGGGAAATCATCTTGGCGGATATACGGTCATCAAAATGACCTTGTTGTCAGGGCGTAAAACGTAGATACTCTTCAGGAAGTAAAACTCAAACTTGGCGGACAAGGTAAAACGTTCTTATCATCAAATGACCTTGTTGTCAGGGCGTAAAACGAAGTCATCTCTATATACATTCTTCAGGAAGTAGAAACTCAACATTGGCAGGAAGTAAAAATCTTATCAAAATTACCTTTGGACAAGGTAAAACGTTCTTATCATCAAATGAACCTTGTTGTCAAATGGGCGTAAAACGGGGAAGTCATCTCTATATACAGTATCTCTTCAGGAAGTAGAAACTCAACCTTGGCGGACAAGGTAAAACGATCTTATCATCAAATGACCTTGTTGTCAGGGCGTAAAACGGGGAAGTCATCTCTATATACAGTATCTCTTCAGGAAGTAGAACCTCAACCTTGGCGGACAAGGTAAAACGATCTTATCATCAAATGACCTTGTTGTCAGGCGTAAAACGGGAAAAACGGAAAAGTCATCTCTATATACCGTATCTCTTCAGGAAGTAGAACCTCAACCTTGGCGGACAAGGTAAAACGTTCTTATCATCAAATGACCTTGTTGTCAGGGCGTAAAACGGGAAGTCATCTCTATACACCGTATCTCTTCAGGAAGTAGAACCTCAACCTTGGCGGACAAGGTAAAACGTTCTTATCATCAAATGACCTTGTTGTCAGGGCGTAAAACATGGGAAGTCATCTCTATATACCGGTAAAACGTCTCTTCAGGAAGTAGAACCTCAACCTTGGCGGACAAGGTAAAAAACGTTCTTATCATCAAATGACCTTGTTGTCAGGGCGTAAAACGGGGGAAGTCATCTCTATATACCGTATCTCTTCAGGAAGTAGAACCTCAACCTTGGCGGACAAGGTAAAACGTTCTTATCATCAAATGACCTTGTTGTCAGGGCGTAAAACCGTATCTCTTCAGGAAAGTCAACTCTATATAAAACAGTATCATCTTCAGGAAGTAAAACGAACCTCAATAACGCTTGGCGGCGGACAAGGTAAAACGTTTTATCATCAAATGACCTTGTTGTCAGGGCGTAAAACGGGGAAGTCATCTCTATATACCGTATCTCTTCAGGAAGTAGAACCTCAACCTTGGCGGACAAGGTAAAAACGTTCTTATCATCAAATGACCTTGTTGTCAGGGCGTAAAACGGGGAAGTCATCTCTATATACGTATCTCTTCAGGAAGTAGAACCTCAACCTTGGCGGACAAGGTAAAACGTTCTTATCATCAAATGACCTTGTTGTCAGGGCGTAAAACGGGGAAGTCATCTCTATATACCGTATCTCTTCAGGAAGTAGAACCTCAACCTTGGCGGACAAGGTAAAACGTTCTTATCATCAAATGACCCTGTTGTCAGGGCGTAAAAAGGGGAAGACATCTCTATATACAGTATCTCTTCAGGAAGTAGAACCTCATCCTCTAAAACGTTCTTATCATCAAATGACCTTGTTGTATCGTAAAACGGGAAGTCTTCTATATACCGTATCTCTTCAGAACCTCAACCTTGGCGGACAAGGTAAAACGTTCTTATCATCAAATGACCTTGTTGTAATGGCGTAAAACGGGGGAAGTCATCTCTATATACCGTATCTCTTCAGGAAGTAGAACCTCAACCTTGGCGGACAAGGTAAAAACGTAAAAACGTTCTTATCATCAAATGACAAGGTAAAACGTTTGTTGTAAGGGCGTAAAACGGGGAAGTCATCTCTATATACCGTATCTCTTCAGGAAGTAGAACCTCAACCTTGGCGGACAAGGTAAAACGTTCTTATCATCAAATGACCTTGTTGTCAGGGCGTAAAACGGGGAAGTCATCTCTATATACCGTATCTTCAGGAAGTAGAACCTCAACCTTGGCGGACAAGGTAAAACGTTCTTATCATCAAATGACCTTGTTGTCAGGGCGTAAAACGGGAAGTCATCTCTATATACAGTATCTCTCTTCAGGAAGTAGAACCTCAACCTTGGCGGACAAGGTAAAAATGTTCTTATCATCAAATGACCTTGTTGTCAGGGCGTAAAACGGGGAAGTCATCTCTATACAATGGTATCATCTCTTACAGGAAGTAGAACCTCAACCTTTGCGGACAAGGTAAAACGTTCTTATCATCAAATGACCTTGTTGTCAGGGCGTAAAAAGGGAAGTCATCTCTATATACCGTATCTCTTCAGGAAGTAGAACCTCAACCTGGCGGACAAGGTAAAACGTTCTTATCAAAAATGACCTTGTTGTCAGGGCGTAAACGGGGAAGTCATCTCTATATACCGTATCTCTTCAGGAAGTAGAACCTCAACCTTGGCGGACAAGGTAAAACGTTCTTATCATCAAATGACCTTGTTGTCAGGGCGTAAAACGGGGAAGTCATCTCTATATACCGTATCTCTTCAGGAAGTAGAACCTCAACCTTGGCGGACAAGGTAAAACGTTCTTATCATCAAATGACCTTTTTTGTCAGGGCGTAAAACGGGGAAGTCATCTCTATATACCGTATCTCTTCAGGAAGTCTCAACCTTGGCGGACAAGGTAAAACGTTCTTAACCTCAAAACCTCTATATACCGTATCTCGGAAGTAGAAAACCTTGATAAAACGTTCTTATCATCAAATGACCTTGTTGTCATGGCGTAAAACGGGGAAAGTCATCTCTATATAC
This sequence comes from Acanthosepion pharaonis, assembly GCA_903632075.3. Lineage (NCBI taxonomy): Eukaryota > Metazoa > Mollusca > Cephalopoda > Sepiida > Sepiidae > Acanthosepion > Acanthosepion pharaonis. The sequence goes on along the minus strand of CAHIKZ030005591.1, from coordinate 377,041 downwards.
ATATCTTTCAGGAAGTAGAACCTCAAATGACCTTGTTGTCGGAAACAAGGTAAAACGTTCTTATCATCAAATGACCTTGTTGTCAGGGCGTAAAACGGGGAAGTCATCTCTATATACCGTATCTCTTCAGGAAGTAGAACCTCAACCTTGGCGGACAAGGTAAAACGTTCTTATCATCAAATGACCTTGTTGTAAAACAGGGCGTAAAACGGGGAAGTCATCTAAACTATATACCGTATCTCTTCAGGAAGTAGAACCTCAACCTTGGCGGACAAGGTAAAACGTTCTTATCATCAAATGACCTTGTTGTCAGGGCGTAAAACGGGGAAGTCATCTCTATATACCGTATCTCTTCAGGAAGTAGAACCTCAACCTTGGAGGACAAGGTAAACGTTCTTATCATCAAATGACCTTGTTGTCAGGGCGTAAAACGGGGAAGTCATCTCTATATACCGTATCTCTTCAGGAAGTAGAACCTCAACCTTGGCGGACAAGGTAAAACGTTCTTATCATCAAATGACCCTGTTGTCAGGGCGTAAAACGGGGAAGTCATCTCTATATACCGTATCTCTTCAGGAAGTAGAACCTCAACCTTGGCGGACAAGGTAAAACGTTCTTATCATCAAATGAGGTTGTTGTAATGGCGTAAAACGGGGAAAGTCATCTCTATATACCGTATCTCTTCAGGAAGTAGAACCTCAACCTTGGCGGACAAGGTAAAACGTTCTTATCATCAAATGACCTTGTTGTCAGGGCGTAAAACGGGGAAGTCATCTCTATATACAGTATCTCTTCAGGAAGTAGAACCTCAACCTTGGCGGACAAGGTAAAACGTTCTTATCATCAAATGACCTTGTTGTCAGGGCGTAAAACGGGGAAGTCATCTCTATATACCGTATCTCTTCAGGAAGTAGAACCTCAACCTTGGCGGACAAGGTAAAACGTTCTTATCATCAAATGACCTTGTTGTCAGAGCGTAAAACGGGAAGTCATCTCTATATACCGTATCTCTTCAGGAAGTAGAACCTCAACCTTGGCGGACAAGGTCAAGGAAAACGTTCTTATCATCAAATGACCTTGTTGTCTTCAGGGGCGTAAAACGGGGGAAGTCATCTCTATACCGTATCTCTTCAGGAAGTAGAACCTCAACCTTGGCGGACAAGGTAAAACGTTCTTATCATCAAATGACCTTGTTGTCAGGGCGTAAAACGGGGAAGTCATCTCTATATACCGTATCTCTTCAGAAGTAGAACCTCAACCTTGGCGGACAAGGTAAAACGTTCTTATCATCAAAATGACCCTATTGTCAGGGGCGTAAACGGGGAAGTCATCTCTATATACCGTATTCTTCAGGAAGTAGAACCTCAACCTTGGCGGACAAGGTAAAACGTTCTTATCATCAAATGACCTTGTTGTCAGGGCGTAAAACGGGAAGTCATCTCTATATACCGTATCTCTTCAGGAAGTAGAACCTCAACCTGGCGGACAAGGTAAAACGTTCTTATCATCAAATGACCCTGTTGTCAGGGCGTAAAACGGGGAAGTCATCTCTATATACCGTATCTCTTCAGGAAGTAGAACCTCAACCTTGGCGGACAAGGTAAAACGTTCTTATCATCAAATGACCTTGTTGTCAGGGCGTCAAACGGGAAGTCATCTCTATATACCTCAACCTTATGTATCTTATCTTCAGGAAGTAGAACCTCAATCTCTTGGCGGACAAGGTAAAACGTTCTATCATCAAATGACCTTGTTGTCAGGGCGTAAAACGGGGAAAGTCATCTCTATATACCGTATCTCTTCAGGAAGTAGAACCTCAACCTTGGCGGACAAGGTAAAACGTTCTTATCATCAAATGACCTTGTTGTCAGGGCGTAAAACGGGAAGACATCTCTATATACCGTATCTTCAGGAAGTAGAACCTCAACCTTGGCGGACAAGGTAAAACGTTCTTATCATCAAATGACCTTGTTGTCAGGGCGTAAAACGGGGAAGTCATCTCTATATACCGTATCTCTTCAGGAAGTAGAACCTCAACCTTGGCGGACAAGGTAAAACGTTCTTATCATCAAATGACCCTGTTGTAAGGGCGTGAAACGGGGAAGTCATCTCTATATACCGTATCTCTTCAGGAAGTAGAACCTCAACCTTGGCGGACAAGGTAAAACGTTCTTATCATCAAATGACCTTGTTGTCAGGGCGTAAAACAGGGAAGTCATCTCTATATACCGTATCTCTTCAGGGAAGTAGAACCTCAACCTTGGCGGACAAGGTAAACGTTCTTATCATCAAATGACCTTGTTGTCAGGGCGTAAAACGGGGAAGTCATCTCTATATACCGTATCTCTTCAGGAAGTAGAACCTCAACCTTGGCGGACAAGGTAAAACGTTCTTATCATCAAATGACCTTGTTGTCAGGGCGTAAAACGGGAAAGTCATCTCTCTATACCGTATCTCTTCAGGAAGTAGAACCTCAACCTTGGCGGGACAAGGTAAAAACGTTCTTATCATCAAATGACCTTGTTGTCCCCATGTAAACCGGGGAAATCATCTCTATATACCGTATCTCTTCAGGAAGTAGAACCTCAACCTTGGCGGACAAGGTAAAAATGACGTTCTTATCATCAAATGACCTTGTTGTCAGGGCGTAAAACGGGGAAGTCATCTCTCTATACAGTATCTCTTCAGGAAGTAGAACCTCAACCTTGGCGGACAAGGTAAAACGTTCTTATCATCAAAATGACCTTTGTTGTCAGGGCGTAAAACGGGGAAGTCATCTCTATATACCGTATCTCTTCAGGAAGTAGAACCTCAACCTTGGCGGACAAGGTAAAACGTTCTATCATCAAATGACCTTGTTGTCAGGGCGTAAAACGGGGAAGTCATCTCTATATACCATATCTTCAGGAAGTAGAACCTCAACCTTGGCGGACAAGGTAAAACGTTCTTATCATCAAATGACCTTGTTGTCAGGGCGTAAAACGGGGAACATCTCTATATACCGTATCTCTTCAGGGAAGTAGAACCTCAACCTTGGCGGACAAGGTAAAACGTTCTTATCATCAAATGACCTTGTTGTCAGGGCGTAAAACGGGGGAGTCATCTCTATATACCGTATCTCTTCAGGAAGTAGAACCTCAACCTTGGCGGACAAGGTAAACGTTCTTATCATCAAATGACCTTTTTGTTGTCAGGGCGTAAAACGGGGAAGTCATCTCTATATACCGTATCTCTTCAGGAAGTAGAACTCAACCTTTGCGGACAAGGTAAAAATGACGTTCTTATCATCAAATGACCCTTGTTGTCAGGGCGTAAAACGGGGAAGTCATCTCTATATACCGTATCTCTTCAGGAAGTAGAACCTCAACCTTGGCGGACAAGGTAAAACGTTCTATCATCAAAATGACCTTTGTTGTCAGGGGGCGTAAAACGGGGAAGTCATCTCTATATACCGTATCTCTTCAGGAAGTAGAACTCAACCTTGGCGGACAAGGTAAACGTTCTTATCATCAAAATGACCTTGTTGTCAGGGCGTAAAACGGGGAAGTCATCTCTATATACCGTATCTCTTCAGGAAGTAGAACCTCAACCTTGGCGGACAAGGTAAAACGTTCTTATCATCAAATGACCTTGTTGTCAGGGCGTAAAACGGGGAAGTCATCTCTATATACCGTATCTTCAGGAAGTAGAACCTCAACCTTGGCGGACAAGGTAAAAACGTTCTTATCATCAAATGACCTTGTTGTCAGGGCGTAAAACGGGGAAGTCATCTCTATATACCGTATCTCTTCAGGAAGTAGAACCTCAACCTTGGCGGACAAGGTAAAACGTTCTTATCATCAAATGACCTTGTTGTCAGGGGCGTAAAACGGGGATCTCTATATACCCTCAATCTTTCAGGAAAGGTAGAACCTCAACCCTTTGGCGGACAAGGTAAAACGTTCTTATCATCAAATGACCTTGTTGTCAGGGCGTAAAACGGGGAAGTCATCTCTATATACCGTATCTCTTCAGGAAGTAGAACCTCACCTTGGCGGACAAGGTAAAACGTTCTTATCATCAAATGACCTTGTTGTCAGGCGTAAAACAGGAAGTCATCTCTATATACCGTATCTCTTCAGGAAGTAGAACCTCAACCTTGGCGGACAAGGTAAAAACGTTCTTATCATCAAATGACCCTTGTCGTCCAGGGCAAAACGGGAATGTATCTCTTCAGGAAGTAGAACCTCAACCTTGGGGTAAAACGTTCTTATCATCAAATGACGGTGATGTCAGGGCGTAAACGGGGAAGTCATCTCTATATACCGTATCTCTTCAGGAAGTAGAACCTCAACCTTGGCGGACAAGGTAAAACGTTCTTATCATCAAATGACCTTGTTGTCAGGGCGTAAACGGGGAAGTCATCTCTATATACCGTATCTCTTCAGGAAGTAGAACCTCAACCTGGCGGACAAGGTAAAACGTTCTTATCATCAAATGACCTTGTTGTCAGGGCGTAAAACGGGGAAGTCATCTCTATATACAGTATCTCTTCAGGAAGTAGAACCTCAACCTTGGAGGGCACAAGGTAAAACGTTCTTATCATCAAATGACCTTGTTGTCAGGGGGCGTAAAACGGGGAAGTCATCTCTATATACCGTATCTCTTCAGGAAGTAGAACCTCAACCTTGGCGGACAAGGTAAAACGTTCTTATCATCAAATGACCTTGTTGTCAGGGCGTAAAACGGGGAAGTCATCTCTATACCGTATCTCTTCAGGAAGTAGAACCTCTCAACCTTTGGCGGACAAGGTAAAACGTTCTATCATCAAATGACCTTGTTGTCAGGGCGTAAAACGGGGAAGTCATCTCTATATACCGTATCTCTTCAGGAAGTAGAACTCAACCTTGGCGGACAAGGTAAAAACGTTTTATCATCAAATGACCCTGTTGTCAGGGCGTAAAAGGGGGGAAGTCATCTCTATATACCGTATCTCTTCAGGAAGTAGAACCTCAACCTTGGCGGACAAGGTAAAACGTTCTTATCATCAAATGACCCTGTTGTCAGGGAGGCGGACAAGGTAAAACATCAAATGGGTTGAAGACATCTCTATATACCGTATCTCTTCAGGAAGTAGAACCTCAACCTTGGCGGACAAGGTAAAACGTTCTTATCATCAAATGACCTTGTTGTCAGGGGCGTAAAACGGGGAAGTCATCTCTATATACCGTATCTCTTCAGGAAGTAGAACCTCAACCTTGGCGGACAAGGTAAAAACGTTCTTATCATCAAATGACCTTGTTGTCAGGGCGTAAAACGGGAAGTCATCTCTATATACCGTATCTCTTCAGGAAGTAGAACTCAACCTTGGCGGACAAGGTAAAACGTTCTTATCATCAAATGACCTTTATACCGTTGTAAACCTGGGCGTAAAACGGGGAAGTCATCTCTATATACCGTATCTCTTCAGGAAGTAGAACCTCAACCTTGGCGGACAAGGTAAAACGTTCTATCATCAAATGAGGTTGTTGTCAGGGCGTAAAACGGGGAAAGTCATCTCTATATACCGTATCTCTTTCAGGAAGTAGAACCTCAACCTTGGTGGACAAGGTAAAACGTTCTTATCATCAAAATGACCTTGTTGTCAGGGGCGTAAAACGGGAAGTCATCTCTATATACCGTATCTCTTCAGGAGAACCTCAACCTTGGCGGACAAGGTAAAACGTTCTTATCATCAAATGACCTTGTTGTCAGGGCGTAAAACGGGGAAGTCATCTCTATATACCGTATCTCTTCAGGAAGTAGAACCTCAACCTTGGCGGACAAGGTAAACGTTCTTTATCATCAAATGACCTTGTTGTCAGGGCGTAAAACGGGGAAGTCATCTCTATATACCGTATCTCTTCAGGAAGTAGAACTCAACCTTGGTCGGAAAAGGTAAAACGTTCTTATCATCAAAAGGTGTTCTTATCATCAAAATGACCTTTTGTTGTCATCGGGAAAGACATCGTATAAAGTATCGGGGGACAAGTTCTTATCTCTATATACCGTATCTCTTATACAGGAAGTAGAACCTCAACCTTGGCGGGCAAGGTAAAACGTTCTTATCAAAATGACCTTTTGTTGTCAGGGCGTAAAACGGGAAGTCATCTCTATATACAGTATCTTCAGGAAGTAGAACCTCAACCTTGGCGGACAAGGTAAAAAAACGTTCTTATCATCAAATGACCTGTTGTCAGGGCGTAAAACGGGGAAGTCATCTCTATATACCGTATCATCTTCAGGAAGTAGAACCTCAACCTTGGCGGACAAGGTAAAAACAAGGTAAAACGTTCTATCATCAAATGACCTTGTTGTCAAACAGGGCGTAAAACGGGGAAGTCATCTCTATATACCGTATCTCTTCAGGAAGTAGAACCTCAACCTTGGCGGACAAGGTAAACGTTCTTATCATCAAATGACCTTGTTGTCAGGGCGTAAAACGGGGAAGTCATCTCTATATACCGTATCTCTTCAGGAAGTAGAACCTCAACCTTGGCGGACAAGGTAAACGTTCTTATCATCAAATGACCTTTGTTGTCAGGGCGTAAAATTGGGAAGTCATCTCTATGAACCGTATCTCTTCAGGGAAGTAGAACCTCAACCTTGGCGGAGAAGGTACGATCTTATCATCAAATGACCTTGTTGTCAAAAAAAGTTCTTATACCGTATCAAATGAACCTTGTTGTCAGACCTTTTGTTGTCAGGGCGTAAACGGGGAAGTCATCTCTATACACCGTATTCTTCAGGAAGTAGAACCAACCTGGCGGACAAGGTAAAACGTTCTATCATCAAAATGACCTTGTTGTCAGGGCGTAAAACGGGGAAGTCATCTCTATATACCGTATCTCTTCAGGAAGTAGAACCTCAACCTTGGCGGACAAGGTAAAACGTTCTTATCATCAAATGACCTTGTTGTCAGGGCGTAAACGGGGAAGTCATCTCTATATACCGTATCTCTTCAGGAAGTAGAACTCAAACTTGGCGGACAAGGTAAAACGTTCTTATCATCAAATGACCTTGTTGTAATGGCGTAAAACGGGGAAGTCATCTCTATATACCGTATTCTTCAGGAAGTAGAACCTCAACCTTGGCGGACAAGGTAAAACGTTCTTATCATCAAATGACACTGTTGTCAGCGTAAAAAGGGGAAGACATCTTATATACCGTATCTCTTCAGAAGTAGAACTCAACCTTGTAAGGTAAGGTAAAATGTTCTTTATCATCAAATGACCTTGTTGTGGGCGTAAAACGGGGAAGTCATCTCTATATACTGTATTCTTCAGAAGTAGAACCTCAACCTTGGCGGCAAGGTAAACGTTCTTACTATCAAATGACCTTGTTGTCAGGGCGTAAAACGGGGAAGTCATTCTATATACCGTATCTTCAGGAAGTAGAACTTCAACCTTTATGGACAAGGTAAAACGTTCTTATCATCAAATGACCTTTGTTGTCCAGGGCGTAAAACAGGGAAGTCATCTCTATATACCGTATCTCTTTCAGAAGTAGAACCTCAAACTTTGGTGGACAAGGTAAAACGTTCTTACTTCATCAAAATGACCTTGTAATGGCGTAAACGGGGAAGTCATCTCCTGCCATCTTCAGGAAGTAGAACCTCAAACTTGGACAAGGTAAACGTTCTTAATCAAACGACACTCTTGTCAGGGGCGTAAAAGGGAAGACATTCTATATACCGTATCTTCTTCAGGAAGAGAACCTCAACCTTGGCGGACAAGTAAACGTTCTTATCATCAAAAGTTGTCGGGCGTAAAACGGGGAAGCTAGCCCCATATACCTGTATCTTTCAGGAAGTAGAACCTCAACCTTGGCGGACAAGGTAAACGTTCTTATCATCAAATGACTTTGTTGTCAGGGCGTAAACGGGGAAGTAGAACCTCATCTCTATAAATGTTTCATATCTTCAAATGACCCTATTGTAGAAACGGGGAAGACATCAACCTTGGAAGTAGTATTAACCGGACAAGGTAAAACGTTCTTATCATCAAATGACCTTGTTGTCAGGGCGTAAAACGGGAAGTCATCTCTATATACTGTATTCTTCAGGAAGTAGAACCTCAACCTTGGCGGACAAGGTAAAACGTTCTTATCATCAAATGACCTTAATGTCAGGGCGTAAAACGGGGAAGTCATCTCTATATACCGTATCTTTCAGGAAGTAGAACCTCAAACTTGGCGGACAAGGTAAAACGTTCTTATCATCAAATGACCTTGTTGTCAGGGCGTAAAACGGGAAGTCATCTCTATACCGTATCTCTTCAGGAAGTAACCCCTCAACCTTATGGACAAGGTAAAACGTTCTTATCATCAAATGACCCTGTTGTAATGGGCGCAAAACGGGGAAAGTCATTCTATATACAGTATCTCTTCAGGAAGTAGAACCTCAACCTTGGCGGACAAGGTAAAACGTTCTTATCATCAAATGACCCTTGCTATCGTAAAGGGCGTAAAACGGGGAAGTCATCTCTATATACCGTATCTCTTCTTCAGAAGTAGAACCTCAACCTTGGCGGACAAGGTAAAACGTTCTTATCATCAAATGACCTTGTTGTCAGGGCGTAAAACGGGAAGTCATCTCTATATACCGTATCTCTTCAGGAGAAACCTCCAACCTTGGCGGAATCATCAAATGACCTTGTTGTCAGGGCGTAAAACGGAAAGACATCTCTATATACCGTATCTTCTTCAGAAGTAGAACCTCAACCTTGGCGGACAAGGTAAAACGTTCTTATCATCAAATGAGGTTGTTGTAATGGCGTAAAACCATCTCTATACAGTATATCTTCAGGAAGTAGAACCTCAACCTTGGCGGACAAGGTAAAACGTTCTTATCATCAAATGACCTGTTGTCAGGGCGTAAAACAGGGAAGCTATCTCTATATACCGTATCTCTTCAGGAAAGTAGAACCTCAACCTGGGCGGACCAAGGTAAAACGTTCTTATCATCAAATGACCTTGTTGTCAGAGCGTAAACGTGGAAGTCATCTCTATATACAGTATCCTCTTCAGGAAGTAGAACCTCAACCTTGGCGGACAAGGTAAAACGTTCTTATCATCAAATGACCTTGTTGTCAGGGCGTAAAACAGGGAAGTCATCTCTATACAGTATCTCTTCAGGAAGTAGAACCTCAACCTTGGCAGACAAGGTAAACGTTCTTATCAACAAATGACCCTGTTGTCAGTGGGCGTAAAACGGGAAGTCATCTCTATATACCGTATCTCTTCAGGAAGTAGAACCTCAACCTTGGCGGACAAGGTAAAACGTTCTTATCATCAAATGACCTTGTTGTCGGGGCGTAAAACGGGAAGTCATCTCTATATACCGTATCTCTTCAGGAAGTAGAACCTCAACCTTGGCGGACAAGGTAAAACGTTCTTATCATCAAATGACCCTGTTGTCCCATGGCGTAAAAAGGGAAGTCATCTCTATATACAGTATCTCTTCAGGAAGAACCTCAACCTTGGCGGACAAGAGTAAAACGTTCTTATCATCAAATGACCTTGTTGTCAGGGCGTAAAACAGGGAAGTCATCTCTATATACCGTATCTCTTCAGGAAGTAGAACCTCAACCTTGGCGGACAAAATGGTAAACGTTCTTATCATCAAATGACCTTGTTGTCAGGACCTGTTGTCAGCGTAAAACGGGGAAGTCATCTCTATATACGTATCTCTTCAGGAAGTAGAACCTCAACCTTGGCGGACAAGGTAAAACGTTCTTATCATCAAATGACCTTGTTGTCCAGGGCGTAAAACGTTCTCTATATACCGTATCTCTTCAGGAAGTAGAACCTCAACCTTGGCGGACAAGGTAAAACGTTCTATCATCAAATGACCTGTTGTCAGGGCGTAAAACGGGGAAGTCATCTCTATATACCGTATCTCTTCAGGAAGTAGAACCTCAACCTTATGGACAAGGTAAAACGTTCTTATCATCAAATGACCTTGTTGTCAGGGCGTAAAACGGGAAGTCATCTCTATATACCGTATCTCTTCAGGAAGAGAACCTCAACCTTGGCGGACAAGGTAAATCAAATGACCTTGTTGTCATCAAATGACATCTCTGTATCTCTTCAGGGCGTAAAAACCTTGGGGACAAGGTAAAACGATCTTATCATGTAAGGGCGTAAAACCTTAAAACGTTCTTATCATCAATGACCTTGTTGTCAGGGCGTAAAACAGGAAGTCATCTCATACACCGTATCTCTTCAGGAAGTAAACCTCAACCTTGGGACAAGAAAACGATCATCATCAAATGACCTTGTTGTCAGGGCGCTAAAAAGGAAGTTCTCTATATACTGTATCTCTTCAGGAAGTAGAACCTCAACCTTGGCGGACAAGGTAAAACGTTCTTATCATCAAATGACCTTTGTTGTCAGGGCGTAAAACGGGGAAGTCATCTCTATACCGTATCTCTTCAGGAAGTAGAACCTCAACCTTGGCGGACAAGGTAAAACGTTCTTATCATCAAATGACCTTGTTGTCAGGGCGTAAAAAGGAAGACAGTCCGTATCTCTCTTCAGGAAGTAGAACCTCAACCTAGGCGGACAAGGTAAACGTTCTTATCATCCAAATGACCTTGTTGTCTGGGCGTAAAACGGGAAGTCATCTCTATATACCGTATCTCTTCAGGAAGTAGAACCTCAACCTTAGCGGACAAAAACGTTCTTATCATCAAATGACCTTTGTTGTCAGGGGCGTAAAACGGGGAAGTCATCTCTATACAGTATCTCTTCAGGAAGTAGAACCTCAACCTTGGACGGACAAGGTAAAACGTTCTTATCATCAAATGACCTTGTTGTCAGGGCGTAAAACGGGAAGTCATCTCTATACCGTATCTCTTCAGGATACAAGTATTCTTATCATCAAATGACCTTGTTGTCCAGGGCGTAAACGGGGAAACATCTCTATACCTTCTTCATCAAATGACAAGGCGGAAAAAACGTTCTTATCATCAAATGACCTTGTTGTCAGGGCGTAAAACGGGGAAGTCATCTCTATATACCGTATCTCTTCAGGAAGTAGAACCTCAACCTTGGCGGATAAGGTAAAACGTTCTTATCATCAAATGACCTTGTTGTCAGGGCGTAAAACGGGAAGTCATCTCTATATACCGTATCTCTTCAGGAAGTAGAACCTCAACCTTGGCGGACAAGGTAAAACGTCTTATCATCAAATGAGTTTGTTGTAATGGCGTAAAACGGGGAAAGTCATCTCTATATGCCGTATCTCTTCAGGAAGAGAACCACAACCTTGGCGGACAAGGTAAAACGATCTTATCATCAAATGATGGTTGTTGAATAGGCGTAAAACGGGGAAGTCATCACTATATACCGTATATCTTCAGGAAGTAGAACCTCAACCTTGGCGGACAAGGTAAAACGTTCTTATCATCAAATGACCTTGTTGTCAAAGCGTAAACGGGGAAGTCATCTCTATATACCGTTTCTTATCTTCAAATGGGAAGTAGAACCTCAACCGTGGCGGACAAGGTAAAACGTTCTTATCATCAAATAGAGGTTGTTGTCAGAGCGTAAAACGGGGAAAGTCATCTCTATATACAGTATCTCTTCGGAAGTAGAACCTCAACCTTGGCGGACAAGGTAAACGTTCTTTTCATCAAACACTTTGTTGTCAGGCGTAAAACAGTCATCTCTATATACCGTATCTCTTCAGGAAGTAGAACTCAACCTTGGCGGACAAGGTTCTTATCATCAAATGACCTTGTTGTCAGGGCGTAAACCGGGAAGCGGCATCTATATACAGTATCTCTTCAGGAAGTAGAACCTCAACCTTATAAAACGTTCTTATCATCAAATGACCTTGTTGTCAGGGCGTAAAACGGGGAAGTCATCTCTATATACAGTATCTCTTCAGGAAGTAGAACCTCAACCTTGGCGGACAAGGTAAAACGTTCTTATCATCAAATGACCTTGTTGTCAGGGCGTAAAACGGGAAGTCATCTCTAGTCATCTCTTCAGGAAGTAGAACCTCAACAAAACGTTCTTATCTGACCCTGTTGTCAGAGAAAACGTAGAAGTCATCTCAATACAGTATCTCTTCAGGCGGGCGGACAAGGTAAAACGTTCTTATCATCAAATGACCTTGTTGTCAGGGCGTAAAACAGGAAGTCATCTCTATATACCGTATCTCTTCAGGAAGTAGAACCTCAACCTTGGCGGACAAGGTAAAACGTTCTTATCATCAAACACCCTGTTGTCAAAAAAGGGGAAGACATCTCTATATACCTTCAGAGTAGAACCTCAACCTTGGCGGACAAGGTAAAACGTTCTTATCATCAAATGAGTTGTTGTAATGGCGTAAAACGTAGAACCTCAACCTTGGCGGACAAGGTAAAACGTTCTTATCATCAAATGACCTTGTTGTCAGAGCGTAAAACGGGAAGTCATCTCTATATACAGTATCTCTTCAGGAAGAACATCATCAAATGACCTTGTTGTCAGGGCGTAAAACGGGGAAGCCATCTCTATACAGTATCTCTTCCAGAAGAACCCTCAACCTTGGCGGACAAGGTAAAACGTTCTTATCATCAAATGACCTTTTGTTGTCAGGGGCGTAAAACGGGGAAGTCATCTCTATATACCGTATCTCTTCAGGAAGTAGAACCTCAACCTTCATGGACAAGGTAAAACGTTCTTATCATCAAATGACCTTGTTGTCAGGGCGTAAAACGGGGAAGTCATCTCTATATACCTTCTCTTCAGGAAGTAGAACCTCAACCTTAGCGGACAAGGTAAAAACGTTCTATCATCAAATGACCTTGAAGGGCGTAAAACGGGGAAGTCATCTCTATATACCGTATCTCTTCAGGAAGTAGAACCCAACCTTGGCGGACAAGGTAAAACGTTCTTATCATCAAATGACCTTGTTGTCAGGGCGTAAAACGGGGAAGTCATCTCTATATACCGTATCTCTTCAGGAAGAAACCTCAACCTGGCGGACAAGGTAAAACGTTCTTATCATCAAATGACCTTGTTGTCAGGGCGTAAAACGGGAAGTCATCTCTATACACCGTATCTCTTCAGGAAGTAGAACCTCAACCTTGGCGGACAAGGTAAAACGTTCTTATCATCAAATGACCTTGTTGTCAGGGCGTAAAACGGGGAAGTCATCTCTATATACCGTATCTCTCAAATCAGGAAGTAGAACCTCAACCTTGGCGGACAAAAAACGTTCTTCATCAAATGACCTTCTTGTCATCAAAAAACGGGAGCCCCATCTCAGTATTGTCAGGGCGTAGAACCTCAACCTGGGAAAGGTAAACGTTCTTATCATCAAATCCTATAACTCTATATACGTATCTCTTCAGGAAGTAGAACCTCAACCTTGGCGGACAAGGTAAAACGTTCTTATCATCAAAATGACCTTAAAACAGGGAAGTTGTATATAGGCGTAAAACCTTAGCGGGGTAAAACGTTTCATCAAATCTTGTTGTACGTAAACGGGAAGCCATCTCTGTATACTCTTCAGGAAGTAGAACCTCAACCTTGGCGGACAAGGTAAAACGTTCTTATCATCAAATGACCTTGTTGTCAGGGCGTAAAACGGGGAAGTCATCTCTATATACCGTATCTCTTCAGGAAGTAGAACCTCAACCTTGGCGGACAAGGTAAAACGTTCTTATCATCAAATGACCTTGTTGTCAGGGCGTAAAACAGGAAAGTCATCTCTATATACCGTATCTCTTCAGGGGAAGTAGAACCTCAAACTTGGCGGACAAGGTAAAACGTTCTTATCATCAAATGACCTTTTTGTTGTCAGGGCGTAAAACGGGGAAGTCATCTCTATATACCACCGTATCTCTTCAGGAAGTAGAACCTCAACCTTGGCGGACAAGGTAAACGTTCTTATCATCAAATGACCTTGTTGTCAGGGCGTAAAACGGGGAAGTCATCTCTATACCCGTACCTCTTCAGGAAGTAGAACCTCAACCTTGGCGGACAAGGTAAAACGTTCTTATCATCAAATGACCTTGTTGTCAGGGCGTAAAACGGGGAAGTCATCTATATACCGTATCTCTTCAGGAAGTAGAACCTCAACCTTGGCGGACAAGGTAAAACGTTCTTATCATCAAATGACCTTGTTGTCGGGGCGTAAAACGGGAAGTCATCTCTATCTCTCTTCAGGAAGTAGAACCTCAACCTTTGCGGACAAGGTAAAACGTTCTTATCATCAAATGACTTTGTTGTCAGGGCGTAAACCTCTCTATACCGTATCTCCTCAGGCCTCAACCTTGGCGGACAAGGTAAAACGTTCTTATCATCAAATGACCTTGTTGTCAGGGCGTAAAACAGGGGAAGTCATCTCTATATACAGTATCTCTTCAGGAAGTAGAACCTCAACCTTGGCGGACAAGGTAAAACGTTCTTATCATCAAATGACCTTTGTTGTCAGGGCGTAAAACGGGGAAGTCATCTCTATATACAGTATCTCTTCAGGAAGAACCTCAACCTTGGCGGACAAGGTAAAACGTTCTTATCATCAAATGACCTTGTTGTCAGGGCGTAAAACGGGGAAGTCATTCTATATACAGTATCTCCTCAGGAAGTAGAACCTCAACCTCGGACAAGGTAAAAACGTTCTTATCATAAATGACCTCGTTGTCAGGGCGTAAAACGGGGAAGTATATACTTCTCTTCAGGAAGTAGAACCTCAACCTTGGCGGACAAGGTAAAACGTTCTTATCATCAAATGACCTTGTTGTCAGGGCGTAAAACGGGGAAGTCATCTCATATACCGTATCTATAGAACAACCTTGGCGGACAAGGTAAAACGTTCTTATCATCAAATGACCTTGTCAGGGCGTAAAACAGGAATCTCTATATACAATCTCTTCAGGAAGTAGAACCTCAACCTTGGCGGACAAGGTAAAACGTTCTTTTCATCAAATGACCTTGTTGTCAGGGCGTAAAACGGGGAAGCTATCTCTATATACCGTATCTCTTCAGGAAGTAGAACCTCAACCTTGGCGGACAAGGTAAAACGTTCTTATCATCAAATGACCTTGTTGTCAGGGCGTAAAACGGGGAAGTCATCTCTATACCGTATCTCTTCAGGAAGTAGAACCTCAACCTTGGCGGACAAGGTAAAACGTCTTATCTGACCTTGTCAAATCATCTCTATATACGGTATCTCTTGAGGAAAGAGAACCTCAAATGTTCTTATCCTTGTATGTCTTCAGGAAGGAAGAACCTCAACCTTGGCGGACAAGGTAAAACGTTCTTATCAAAATGACCTTGTTGTTAGGGCGTAAAACGAAGCATCTCTATACCGTATCTCTTCAGGAAGTAGAACAACCTTGGCGGACAAGGTAAAACGTTCTTATCATCAAATGACCTTGTTGTCAGGGCGTAAAACGGGGAAGTCATCTCTATACCGTATCTCTTCAGGAAGTAGAACCTCAACCTTGGCGGACAAGGTAAACGTTCTTATCATCAAATGACCTTGTTGTCAGGGCGTAAAACGGGGAAGTCATCTCTATATACCGTATCTCTTCAGGAAGTAGAACCTCAACCTTAGCGGACAAGGTAAAACGTTCTTATCATCAAATGACCTTGTTGTCAGGGCGTAAAACGGGGAAGTCATCTCTATATACCGTATCTCTTCAGGAAGTAGAACCTCAACCTTGGCGGACAAGGTAAAACGTTCTTATCATCAAATGACCTTGTTGTCAGGGCGTAAAACGGGGAAGTCATCTCTATATACCGTATCTCTTCAGGAAGTAGAACCTCAACCTTGGCGGACAAAGGTAAAACGTTCTTATCATCAAATGACCTTGTTGTCAGGGCGTAAAACGGGGAAGTCATCTCTATATACCGTATCTCTTCAGGAAGTAGAACCTCAACCTTGGCGGACAAGGTAAAACGTTCTTATCATCAAATGGACAGGGCGTAAAACAGGAAGTCATCTCTATATAGTATCTCTTCAGGAAGTAGAACCTCAACCTTGGCGGACAAGGTAAAACGTTCTTATCATCAAATGACCTTGTTGTCAGGGCAAAAACGGGGAAGTCATCTCTATATACATATCTCTTCAGGAAGTAGAACCTCAACCTTGGCGGACAAGGTAAAACGTTCTTATCATCAAATGACCTTGTTGTCCAGGGGCGTAAAACGGGAAGTCATCTCTATACACCGTATCTCTTCAGGAAGTAGAACCTCAACCTTGGCGGACAAGGTAAAACGTTCTTATCATCAAATGACCTTGTTGTCAGGGCGTAAAACGGGGAAGTCATCTCTATATACCGTATCTCTTCAGGAAGTAGAACGTAAAACTCAACCTTGGCGGACAAGGTAAAACGTTCTTATCATCAAATGACCTTGTTGTCAGGGCGTAAAACGGGGAAGTCATCTCTATATACCGTATCTCTTCAGGAAGTAGAACCTCAACCTTGGCGGACAAGGTAAAACGTTCTTATCATCAAAATGACCTTGTTGTCAGGGCGTAAAACGGGGAAGTCATCTCTATATACCGTATCTCTTCAAGGAAAACGTTCTAGAAAAACCATCTCTATATACCGTATCTTCAGGAAGTAGAACGGACAAGGTAAAACGTTCTTATCATCAAATGACCTTGTTGTCAGGGCGTAAAACGGGGAAGACATCTCTATATACCGTATCTCTTCAGGAAGTAGGACCTCAACCTTGGCGGACAAGGTAAAACGTTCTTATCATCAAATGACCTTGTTGTCAGGGCGTAAAACAGGAAGTCATCTCTATATACCGTATCTCTTCAGGAAGTAGAACCTCAACCTTGGCGGACAAGGTAAAACGTTCTTATCATCAAATGACCTTGTTGTCAGGGCGTAAAACAGGGAAGTCATCTCTATATACCGTATCTCTTCAGGAAGTAGAACCTCAACCTTGGCGGACAAGGTAAAACGTTCTTAATCAAATGACCCTGTTGTCAGGGCGCGTAAAACACCTCAACCTTGGCGGAGCAAGGTAAAACATCTCTGAGGTTGTACCGTAAACGGGAAGTCAGGAAGTAGAACCTCAACCTTGGCGGACAAGGTAAAACGTTCTTATCATCAAATGACCTTGTTGTCAGGGCGTAAAACGGGGAAGTCATCTCTATATACCGTATCTCTTCAGGAAGTAGAACCTCAACCTTGGCGGACAAGGTAAAACGTTCTTATCATCAAATGACCTTATGTTGTCAGGGCGTAAAACGGGGAAAGCCATCTCTATACCGTATCTCTTCAGGAAGTAGAACCTCAACCTTGGCGGACAAGGTAAAAACGTTCTTATCATCAAATGACCTTGTTGTCGGGCGTAAAACGGGGAAGTCATCTCTATATACCGTATCTCTTCAGGAAGTAGAACCTCAACCTTGGCGGACAAGGTAAAACGTTCTTATCATCAAATGACCTTGTTGTCAATGGGCGTTAAAACGGGGAAGTCATCTCTATATACCGTATCTCTTCAGGAAGTAGAACCTCAACCTTGGCGGACAAGGTAAAACGTTCTTATCATCAAATGACCTTGTTGTCAGGGCGTAAAACAGGGAAGTCATCTCTATATACCGTATCTCTTCAGGAAGTAGAACCTCAACCTTGGCGGACAAGGTAAAACGTTCTTATCATCAAATGACCTTGTTGTCAGGGCGTAAAACGGGGAAGTCATCTCTATACACCGTATCTCTTCAGGAAGTAGAACCTCAACCTTGGCGGACAAGGTAAAACGTTCTTATCATCAAATGACCCTGTTGTCAGGGCGTAAAAACAGGAAGTCATCTCTATACCGTATCTCTTCAGGAAGTAGAACCTCAACCTTGGCGGACAAGGTAAAACGTTCTTATCATCAAAATGACCATTCTTGTACAGTATCTCTCGTAAAAACCTTGGGGAAGGTCGTTCTTATCATCTCTATAGGCGTAAAACGGGGAAGTATATATACCGTCTTCAGGAAGTAGAACCTCAACCTTGGCGGACAAGGTAAAACGTTCTTATCATCAAATGACCCTGTTTGTCGGGCGTAAAAATGACGGGGAAAACGTCATCTCTATATACAGTATCTCTTCAGGAAGTAGAACCTCAACCTTTGGCGGACAAGGTAAAACGTTCTTATCATCAAATGACCTTGTTGTCAGGGCGTAAAACGGGAAGCCATCTCTATATACCGTATCTCTTCGGAACCTCAACCTTGGCGGACAAGGTAAAACGTTCTCATCAAAATGACCTTGTCAGGGCGTAAAACGGGAAGTCTCTTCAGGATCTCTTCAGGAAGAAACCTCAACCTTGGCGGACAAGGTAAAACGTTCTTATCATCAAATGACCTTGTTGTCAGGGCGTAAAAAGGGGAAGACATCTCTATATACAGTATCTCTTCAGGAAGTAGAACCTCAACCTTGGCGGACAAGGTAAAACGTTCTTATCATCAAATGAGGTTGTTGTAATGGCGTAAAACGGGGAAGTCATCTCTATATACAGTATCTCTTCAAATAGAACCTCAACCTTGGCGGACAAGGTAAAACGTTCTTATCATCAAATGACCTTGTTGTCAGGGCGTAAAACAGGGAAGTCATCTCTATATACCGTATCTCTTCAGGAAGTAGAACCTCAACCTTGGCGGACAAGGTAAAACGTTCTTATCATCAAATGACCTTGTTGTCAGGGCGTAAAAGTTATCGGGGAAGTCATCTCTATATACCGTATCTCTTCAGGAAGTAGAACCTCAACCTTGGCGGACAAGGTAAAAACGTTCTTATCATCAAATGACCCTGTTGTCAGGGCGTAAAACGGGGGAAAGTCATCTCTATATACCGTATCTCTTCAGGAAGTAGAACCGCAACCTTGGCGGACAAGGTAAACGTTCTTATCATCAAATGACCTTTGTTGTGTCAGGGCGTGGAAGTCATCTCTATATACCGTATCTCTTCAGGAAGTAGAACCTCAACCTTGGCGGACAAGGTAAAACGTTCTTATCATCAAATGACCTTGTTGTCAGGGCGTAAAACGGGGAAGTCATCTCTATATACCGTATCTCTTCAGGAAGTAGAACCTCAACCTTGGCGGACAAGGTAAAACGTTCTTATCATCAAATGACCTTGTTGTCAGGGCGTAAAACGGGGAAGTCATCTCTATACCGTATCTCTTCAGGAAGTAGAACCTCAACCTTGACCCTGTTTGGCGGACAAGGTAAAACGTTCTTATCATCAAATGACCTTGTTGTCAGGGCGTAAAACGGGGAAGTCATCTCTATATACAGTATCTCTTCAGGAAGTAGAACCTCAACCTTGGCGGACAAGGTAAAACGTTCTTATCATCAAATGACCTTGTTGTCAGGGCGTAAAACGGGGAAGTCATCTCTATATACCGTATCTCTTCAGGAAGTAGAACCTCAACTTTGGCGGACAAGGTAAAACGTTCTTATCATCAAATGACCTTGTTGTCAGGGGCGTAAAACGGGGAAGTCATCTCTATATACCGTATCTCTTCAGGAAGTAGAACCTCAACCTTGGCGGACAAGGTAAAACGTTCTTATCATCAAATGACCTTGTTGTCAGGGCGTAAAACGGGGAAGTCATCTCTATATACCGTATCTCTTCAGGAAGTAGAACCTCAACCTTGGCGGACAAGGTAAAACGTTCATCATCAAAAAACGGGAAAGTGTATCTCTTCAGGAAGTTGTTGTAAAACGTTCTTATCATCAAATGACCTTGTTGTCAGGGCGTAAAACGGGGAAGTCATCT
Organism: Acanthosepion pharaonis; assembly: GCA_903632075.3. Lineage (NCBI taxonomy): Eukaryota > Metazoa > Mollusca > Cephalopoda > Sepiida > Sepiidae > Acanthosepion > Acanthosepion pharaonis. The sequence continues at coordinate 357,294 of CAHIKZ030005591.1, read as the reverse complement.
CTATACCGTATCTCTTCAGGAAGTAGAACCTCAACCTTGGCGGACAAGGTAAAACGTTCTTATCATCAAATGACCTTGTTGTCAGGGCGTAAAACGGGGAAGTCATCTCTATATACCGTATCTCTTCAGGAAGTAGAACCTCAACCTTGGCGGACAAGGTAAAACGTTCTTATCATCAAATGACCTTGTTGTCAGGGCGTAAAACGGGGAAGTCATCTCTATATACCGTATCTCTTCAGGAAGTAGAACCTCAACCTTGGCGGACAAGGTAAAACGTTCTTATCATCAAATGACCTTGTTGTCAGGGCGTAAAACGGGGAAGTCATCTCTATATACCGTATCTCTTCAGGAAGTAGAACCTCAACCTTGGCGGACAAGGTAAAAACGTTCTTATCATCAAATGACCTTGTTGTCAGGGCGTAAAACGGGGAAGTCATCTCTATATACCGTATCTCTTCAGGAAGTAGAACCTCAACCTTGGCGGACAAGGTAAAACGTTCTTATCATCAAAAACGTGACCTTGTTGTCAGGGCGTAAAACGGGGAAAGGTAAAACGTTCTTATCATCTATATAAAACCGTATCTCTTCAGGAAGTAGAACCTCAACCTTGGCGGACAAGGTAAAACGTTCTTATCATCAAATGACCTTGTTGTCAGGGCGTAAAACGGGAAGTCATCTCTATATACCGTATCTCTTCAGGAAGTAGAACCTCAACCTTTGGCGGACAAGGTAAAACGTTCTTATCATCAAATGACCTTGTTGTCAGGGCGTAAAACGAGGAAGTCATCTCTATATACCGTATCTCTTCAGGAAGTAGAACCTCAACCTTGGCGGACAAAGGTAAAACGTTCTTATCATCAAATGACCTTGTTGTCAAAAACGTTCTATATACCATCTCTTTCAAAGTGACCTCAACCTTGGTTGGTAAAAACGTTCTTATCATCAAATGGTTGTCAGGGCGTAAACGGGGAAGTCATCTCTATATACCGTATCTTTTCAGGAAGTAGAACCTCAACCTTGGCGGACAAGGTAAAACGTTCTTATCATCAAATGACCCTGTTGTCAGGGCGTAAAACGGGGAAAGTCATCTCTATATACCGTATCTCTTCAGGAAGTAGAACCTCAACCTTGGCGGACAAGGTAAAACGTTCTTATCATCAAATGACCTTGTTGTCAGGGCGTAAAACGGGGAAGTCATCTCTATATACCGTATCTCTTCAGGAAGTAGAACCTCAACCTTGGTGGGCAAGGTAAAACGTTCTTATCATCAAATGACCTTGTTGTCAGGGGTAATCACAGGAAGTAGAACCTCAACCTTGGCGGACAAGGTAAAACGTTCTTATCATCAAATGGCGTAAAACGAACCTCTATATACATTATCTCTTCAGGAAGTAGAACTCTATATACAGGGCGTATCTCTTCAGGAAGTAGAACCTCATCTAAAACGTTCTTATCATCAAATGACCTTGTTGTCATCTCTATCTCTTCAGGAAGTAGAACCTCAACCTTGGCGGACAAGGTAAAACGTTCTTATCATCAAATGACCTTGTTGTCAGGGCGTAAAACGGGAAGTCATCTCTATATACCGTATCTCTTCAGGAAGTAGAACCTCAACCTTGGCGGACAAGGTAAAACGTTCTTATCATCAAATGACCTTGTTGTCAGGGCGTAAAACTGGGAAGTCATCTCTATATACCGTATCTCTTCAGGAAGTAGAACCTCAACCTTGGCGGACAAGGTAAAACGTTCTTATCATCAAATGACCTTGTTGTCAGGGCGTAAAAATGGGAAAGTCATCTCTATAAACCGTATCTCTTCAGGAAGTAGAACCTCAACCTTGGCGGACAAGGTAAAACGTTCTTATCATCAAATGACCTTTTGTCAGGGCGTAAAACGGGGAAGTCATCTCTATATACAGTATCTCTTCAGGAAGTAGAACCTCAACCTTGGCGGACAAGGTAAAACGTTCTTATCATCAAATGACCTTGTTGTCAGGGCGTAAAACGGGGAAGTCATCTCTATATAACCGTATCTCTTCAGGAAGTAGAACCTCAACCTTGGCGGACAAGGTAAAACGTTCTTATCATCAAATGACCTTGTTGTCAGGGCGTAAAACGGGGAAGTCATCTCTATATACCGTATCTCTTCAGGAAGTAGAACCTCAACCTTGGCGGACAAGGTAAAACGTTCTTATCATCAAATGACCTTGTTGTCAGGGCGTAAAACGGGGAAGTCATCTCTATATACCGTATCTCTTCAGGAAGTAGAACCTCAACCTTGGCGGACAAGGTAAAACGTTCTTATCATCAAATGACCTTGTTGTCAAGTAGCGTAAAACGGGGAAAGTCATCTCTATATACCGTATCTCTTCAGGAAGTAGAACCTCAACCTTGGCGGACAAGGTAAAACGTTCTTATCATCAAATGACCTTGTTGTCAGGGCGTAAAACGGGGAAGTCATCTCTATATATCTCTTCGGAAGTAGAACCTCAACCTTGGCGGACAAGGTAAAACGTTCTTATCATCAAATGACCTTGTTGTCAGGGCGTAAAACGGGGAAGTCATCTCTATAACCGTATCTCCTCAGGAAGTAGAACCTCAACCTTGGCGGACAAGGTAAAACGTTCTTATCATCAAATGACCTTGTTGTCAGGGCGTAAAACGGGGAAGTCATCTCTATATACCGTATCTCTTCAGGAAGTAGAACCTCAACCTTGGCGGACAAGGTAAAACGTTCTTATCATCAAATGACCTTGTTGTCAGGGCGTAAAACGGGGAAGTCATCTCTATATACCGTATCTCTTCAGGAAGTAGAACCTCAACCTTGGCGGACAAGGTAAAACGTTCTTATCATCAAATGACCTTTGTTGTCAGGGCGTAAAACGGGGAAGTCATCTCTATATACCGTATCTCTTCAGGAAGTAGAACCTCAACCTTGGCGGACAAGGTAAAACGTTCTTATCATCAAATGACCTTGTTGTCATGGCGTAAAACAGGAAAGTCATCTCTATATACCGTATCTCTTCAGGAAGGAACCTCAACCTTGGCGGACAAGGTAAAACGTTCTTATCATCAAATGACCTTGTTGTCAGGGCGTAAAACGGGAAGTCATCTCTATATACCGTATCTCTTCAGGAAGTAGAACCTCAACCTTGGCGGACAAGGTAAAACGTTCTTATCATCAAATGACCTTGTTGTCAGGGCGTAAAACGGGAAGTCATCTCTATATACCGTATCTCTTCAGGAAGTAGAACCTCAACCTTGGCGGACAAGGTAAAACGTTCTTATCATCAAATGACCTTGTTGTCAGGGCGTAAAACGGGCGTATCTCTATATACCGTATCTCTTCAGGAAGTGAAGCCTCCCTTGGCGGACAAGGTAAAACGTTCTTACCTTGGCGGAAGTAGAACCTCAACCTTGGCGGACAAGGTAAAACGTTCTTATCATCAAATGACCTTGTTGTCAGGGCGTAAAACGGGAAGTCATCTCTATATACCGTATCTCTTCAGGAAGTAGAACCTCAACCTTGGCGGACAAGGTAAAACGTTCTTATCATCAAATGACCTTTGTTGTCAAAACGACCTTATACCGTTGGAAGTAGAACCTCAACCTTGGGGACAAGGTAAACGTTCTTAATCAAATGACCTTGTTGTCAAGGCGTAAAACAGGGAAAGTCATCTCTATATACCGTATCTCTTCAGGAAGTAGAACCTCAACCTTGGCGGACAAGGTAAAACGTTCTTATCATCAAATGACCTTGTTGTCAGGGCGTAAAACGGGGAAGTCATCTCTATATACCGTATCTCTTCAGGAAGTAGAACCTCAACCTTGGCGGACAAGGTAAAACGTTCTTATCATCAAATGACCGTTGTTGTCAGGGCGTAAAACGGGGAAAACGTCATCTCTATATACCGTATCTCTTCAGGAAGTAGAACCTCAACCTTGGCGGACAAGGTAAAACGTTCTTATCATCAAATGACCTTGTTGTCAGGGCGTAAAACGGGGAAGATCTTCTTCAGAAGTCATCTCTATATACCGTATCTCTTCAGGAAGTAGAACCTCAACCTTGGCGGACAAGGTAAAACGTTCTTATCAAATGACCTCAGGGCGTAAACGGGGAAGTCATCTCTATATACCGTTGTTCAGGAAGTAAACTCAACCTTGGCGGACAAGGTAAAACGTTCTTATCATCAAATGACCTTGTTGTCAGGGCGTAAAACGGGAAGAAAATCATCTCTATCATAAATACCGTATCTCTTCAGGAAGTAGAACCTCAACCTTGGCGGACAAGGTAAAACGTTCTTATCATCAAATGACCTTGTTGTCAGGGCGTAAAACGGGGAAGTCATCTCTATATACCGTATCTCTTCAGGAAGTAGAACCTCAACCTTGGCGGACAAGGTAAAACGTTCTTATCATCAAATGACCTTGTTGTCAGGGCGTAAAACGGGGAAGTCATCTCTATATACCGTATCTCTTCAGGAAGTAGAACCTCAACCTTGGCGGACAAGGTAAAACGTTCTTATCATCAAATGACCCTGTTGTCAGGGCGTAAAAAGGGAAAGACATCTCTATATACCGTATCTCTTCAGGAAGTAGAACCTCAACCTTGGCGGACAAGGTAAAACGTTCTTATCATCAAATGACCTTGTTGTCAGGGCGTAAAACGGGCGTAATATACCGTATCTCTTCAGGAAGGAGAACCTCAACCTTGGCGGACTCGTTCTTATCATCAAATGACCTTGTTGTCTCTTCAGGGAAGTAGAACCTCAACCTTGGCGGACAAGGTAAAACGTTCTTATCATCAAATGACCTTGTTGTCAGGGCGTAAAACGGGGAAGTCATCTCTATATACCGTATCTCTTCAGGAAGTAGAACCTCAACCTTGGCGGACAAGGTAAAACGTTCTTATCATCAAATGACCTTGTTGTCAGGGCGTTGTCAAAACTGGAAGTCATCTCTATATACCGTATCTCTTCAGGAAGTAGAACCTCAACCTTGGCGGACAAGGTAAAACGTTCTTATCATCAAATGACCTTGTTGTCATGGCGTAAAACGGGAAGAAAGTATCATCCTCTTGGCGGACAAGGTAAAACGTTCTGATACAAATGAGGTTGTTGTATCTCTTCTCTTCAGGAAGTAGAACCTCAACCTTGGTGGGCAAGGTAAAACGTTCTTATCATCAAATGACCTTGTTGTCAGGGCGTAAAACGGGGAAGTCATCTCTATATACCGTATCTCTTCAGGAAGTAGAACCTCAACCTTGGCGGACAAGGTAAAACGTTCTTATCATCAAATGAGGTTGTTGTAATGGCGTAAAACGGGGGAAACGTCATCTCTATATACCGTATCTCTTCAGGAAAAACTAGAACCTCAACCTTGGCGGACAAGGTAAAACGTTCTTATCATCAAATGACCTTGTTGTCAGGGCGTAAAACGGGGAAGTCATCTCTATATACCGTATCTCTTCAGGAAGTAGAACCTCAACCTTGGCGGACAAGGTAAAACGTTCTTATCATCAAATGACCTTGTTGTCAGGGCGTAAAACGGGGAAGTCATCTCTATATACAGTATCTCTTCAGGAAGTAGAACCTCAACCTTGGCGGACAAGGTAAAACGTTCTTATCATCAAATGACCTTGTTGTCAGGGCGTAAAACGGGGAAGTCATCTCTATATACCGTATCTCTTCAGGAAGTAGAACCTCAACCTTGGTGGGCAAGGTAAAACGTTCTTATCATCAAATGAGGTTGTTGTAAGGGCGTAAAACGGGGAAGTCATCTCTATATACCGTATCTTTTCCGGAAGTAGGTCATCATGACTCTCCACAATTTCCTGTTCTTCGTAACTCTTAATGAATTTTGTCTTTTTTCTTATTTCTTCTAATGGGCATCCATTTACTCAAGCTCCCTAAGTATCTTAAGCGTTGTTTTCCTATTGCCTTCAATCTGTCCTGTAAGTATCAGATTTTCCAAGCACTTTTATCCCATTATGTGTACCTAAGAAATTTCAACTGTCTTTTCCTGATATTAAGAATAATTTTCCCTTTTGTTTTTTTACATACGGCCACAATCAGCGCGACGCTAAACGGCTGTATCAGATTGTGTTTTCAGATCGAAGGCAGCCGAGTCATCCTAACTTTGCTACTGTTTATCCTGAGATAGGAACCGTGGCACAAAAATCTATTGACCGAGGAAAACCAAGATCCGCTCTTACGCCCGACCACGAAGAACACATTATACGGTCTGTCGTAAACGATCCTGGTATCAACACATATCAAGTGACCCCAGCATGTTGTACACATCATACTTACCGTAAGGAGTGTACTTCAAGAGCAGCTCCTGTATCCGTATCATGTGCAAGGTCTTTCGCCTTCTGATCCCTCATCACGGGAGAACTTTTGCCGATGGTTTATTGCACAAACTACCGATCCGTTATTTGTATCTTCAATCTTGTTTAAGGAAGCGGCAACATTTGGAAGAGATGGACTAACAAATTTACACAACCAACATTTGTGGCCACATCGGAATGCCCATGGTACAATATAGGCTAGACATCAGTTTACGAGGAATTTCTGGGCTGGAATTGTAGGTTACTGTCTGGTAGGTCAATACCTTTTTCCCAGCACGTCTCCCAGAACACACTTCCAGACCTGCTAGAGGATCTACCCCTGCTAATGCAAAGATGCATATGGTTCATGCATGATGGGTATCCACCACATTTTAATCACATTGTTCGCGATGAACTGGCTGACATCTACTATGAAAGATCGGTTGGTAGGAGAGGACAGGTTCCATGACCTGCACGTTACCCTGAACTCAGTCCTTTGGATTTTTATCTGTGAGGCCCCCTAAAATAATTGGTTTATGCAGTATACATTAATAGACCTGAAAAGTTTCTGGGGGGCCTCCAAACCATTCTACACCATGTGGACCTATCTGAAAGGGTTCGCCAGTCAATGATCTGATGGGTGCATGCCTGTGTACAAGCAAGCGGGGGATATTTTGGACATTTGTTAAGAATTTGGACATATGTTTCTATGGGCATCTTACCTTGTTTTGGTGTCAGAAATCCACCTCCAAAGATTGTAAAATTATTTTTGGCACACCCTGTATAGATAGATAGATAGATAGATATGAACAGAACTAAACAGATCGATAGATTGGAAGAGGAATAGACTGAGATAGATAAATAGATTTGTACAGACTGAAATAGATAATGAACAGACTGAGATAGATAGATAGATAGATATGAACAGACCGAGATAGATAGATAGATAGATAGATAGATAATGTATTTGAGTGCATTACAGTGTTCAATCTACATCACATATTATTCTGCAAAAACAGCTGTGACCCATGCATTTTTCAATATGTCAAGAGACAACTGATTTGACATGTTAATGCCTTCAGCTAACATTCTACACTCTGTCATTGACAGTTCACTGAACTGAATCGTTTTATGATTTGCTGACAAAAGAAAAGAAATAAAACTCACTTCGAAGTTTCTAAAGAAAATCTGTGAAAATATTTTGAGCTCGTCCATTGAAGCGAGTCTAATAACTTATCAGTCACGAAAGAAATTCTGTTTCCTCTTCAAATAGAAATAAGATAACAAAATATATTGTTGTTGTATTCCACTGTTTTATTGTAAATGCAAAAAAAAAAGAAAAGAAAAAGAAAAAAAAATGAAACTATACATAAGTTGATTATCTGAGTTTCTTTGTCACCAATATTGCCTTTCACTTCCTGGTAATTCACGTGCATTTCCGGTAACTCGTGTGCATTTTTTCCCAGTAAATTACTCTTTTGAGAATCATCCCTACAGAAAACTGGCAACTAACTAAAAATCATGTAAACTGTATTCACCTGAGAACGTCTAACTGAACGGAATCCTACAGAAAGCCATGTTTAAAATCATTGTCCCACGTCTATATCGGAAGAAGGACAAATATTACTCAATCTTCCTCGGAATTTTCCTTTCGGAGTAGCCCCAGATCTCAGTCAACAGGGCCTAAATCCCTTCAAAAGGAGAAGCACTGTCAAAGGGGGAGATAAATCTGGGATTCGAGCATTTATAAACAAATGATGAAGAACAAATTATTTTTTAATCATTTTATCCCAAGCAAAGCAATAATACTACTAGAACGCAGATTACTCGAAGCGGAATAGAATGAGAAGACTGTAGTGTGGAGAAAGGGCAATAAAACACCTAAGAATAATATAATAGAAAATCTCTGTAGGAGTTTTAATATATTGTCCCACTAGCCAACTTAAGTGTCACTTATTTGAAATCGCTCTAATTTGAGTGGATCTTAAACCTGGCATTCAGTGAAATTTAGTACACGTTGACAATTACAGAGCGAAACATTTAAAACCGAAAACCGAATATTTTAGTGTGGAGTTTGGCGGGCAAATATTTTACCAACTTGACCTAAGCCATTTAAGTATGGCGGGCTATAGGTGCCATGATCCACTCGATTACATCCACCACTTCACCAGCCTGGCTGAGCGACCCGAGCCCGCCAAACGTTAGTTGTTGTCAAACGTTGATATTGGATAGACGTGAGTATGCTCTTCGTTCATTTTTTTTTCTTTCGTAAATTTTGTGACTGTATACACTGAAAATATAAAAGAACAACAGATACCCTTGTGGAAAAGAAAAGGAAGCATCTCTAGTTATCAACAACAGAGAAAAAATAGAGCTTTTTACGGAAGATTGCTTGCGGTGTTTTCTTCGTAGCGTCTGTCCGAGGAATATGGTGTCGAGTCAAACCCTACGCTTTAAAGAAACAGAAATAAATTTCTTAATTTTCTTTTAGTGAAATTGATGACGATAAACTAATGAACAATAGGAAAACTCTACATACAGCAAAATTAATTATAATACCTACTATCTGTAGATTTTATTTACCTCACTCTTTGGATATTATTTTTCGCTACTGTTGAGTAGGTGACGGTATTGAGTGCCTGACAAGCAGGAGCTGTAAGTATATTTTAGTGAGCGATAGAGAGAGGTATGAGAGTGGAATATACATTCTTAGTTTATCGTTTGATACTGTTCATTTTTAAGATATACAAGACATTTTTATCTTAAATAAATGATATTTTTCATTACTTATGGTTTTAATTATCCCTCTATCTCATATATTACTCTAGAAATAAACCTGGTGTGAGTATTTATATGTTTTTGCTGCAATATTGTTTGAATTTCTGAAAACAGAAATAAAATTCGGAAAATCGAAACAGAACTGGCGCCAAGAATTTCGGATATGGGAGGGTGTACCTGTATTAAATATGTAAGTCAATCTCATTGATACCCAACAATTACTGTCTTGATTTACTTTTGTAATCCATCACACGTATATAATACAAGTAATGACTGAAAAACTTCAATGTAAAAGTATTTAATTACCAAACGGAATTAAAATACTATCATATAAGAAGAAATTGAGTAACTACCGCCACCGAGGTTCGATCGTGACACTCTGGACTTATGCCATATGTATAAATAGCGGTGTCAAGCTACTGACTGAGGTGAGAAACTATTGAGGGGAACTATCCAGTCGAATTAGTGTGAATTATTGTGAGACGATGATTTGGGTTTTGATTTGGGATTTACTGGACGTTACGCCGAGCCGCGTTACTAACAAGGTATTCACTGAAATGGTTAATTATCTTTGGTTGACTTTTACTTCTTTGTTCTTGTTAAGTATTTATTTGCGGTTGTACTTAAATATAAATTTATTTAACATTGAAGTCTTGAGTTATATTTAATTATTAACGCCCACCGTACGTCACAAAAAATGCATCAACAACAAAGAATTAAAGAGTCAACGGAAAGATTATTGATTCCTCATCAGTTAATCCACGATAGCGCAGAGCTGCTAAGAAAAGTATTAATTGGTCTTGAAACTCGACTTTAAAGACCGGGTTAATACATAGTCAACTCGTAATTGTAACCGGTATTTACTAATCTCCCTACAAAGCAGGAGATGGCACAAGGCCGATTTTTATCGGGGGAGGGGGGATTCTAGCCTGTAGGATCAGGCAAAAATTTTCCGTAGGCCTCGCTTACACGGGGTCGAGTTTTTCTAGAATCCCAGAAGAGACACTACCCGTAAGCATAGACCCATCTGGGTTCATCACTGCTCGAAGGCAAAGAGTTCAACACGTAATTGTAAACGATATTTACTAACCTAGGCAGGATCTGGCACAAGGTCGATTTTTAGCGGGGGGGGTTCTAGCCTGTAGGCTCAGGCAAAAATTCCCCCGTAGGCCTCGCATACACGGGGTCGGGTTTTTCTAGAATCCCAGAAGAGACACTACCCGTAGGCATAGACCCATCTGTGTTCCTCACTGCCCGAAGGCAAAGAGTTCAACATGTAATTATAACCGATATTTAACAACCTCCCAACAAGGAAAGATGCGACACAAGGTCGATTTTTAAATGAAGTGAATCCATAGATTCGGGTAAAAATACCCCGCTGACCTCGCATACACGGGGTCAGGTTGATCTATCATAGCCATTGTCAGTTGAATACCAGGGTCAGATAGAGAAACAGTGGAAACTATATGAGAACAATAATTGAGTATCAATAAAAAGGACAGTTGTTGGTTAGTTGTTATGTTGTTTACGAGGCACGGTGGAGTAATGGATAGCGGCTTGGATTGAGGAACCGGAGAGCCGAGTTCGAATTCCATTCGAATCCATTACATTCACTTACGTGCTAATATACTTGGGAAAGGTGTGAATCCTCTTTCTTTTCCCTCCAGCTATGGATAAATAGCAGGACAGACTGGGTTCTATAGCCTTGGATGGCAACTGGTCTAGGAGAAGAAAAACTCTGAATTCAAACCTGCTCTCTGAGCCTTGGTTGGCAATCCACTTAGTGTTGGTGTCACGATAAAAATACCCTTGATAGCCCTAGCGAAGCATCAAGAATTCAGCTATTTGACAAGATTATGAACTAAACCAATCAAAGTATTGGTGAGTTCAATCTCGACTGAGGCCGCAAGATGATGATGTTATGTTTTACGGCTTATCAACCCCTAAAAAGTAAGAGACGTGATAAACGTAGACTTTAGTGAAGGAGAGCAGTCTGTAGACGTAGCTTAAAGAAATGTTTATTTCGAATTTCCCTGAAAGTTGTCCGCATCGACAAGCATCTGAAGAAGGCCAAAGGTCACAAAGGCTGGAAAATGATAGTAGTAAAGTAGATGAGGCCAACATTTCGAATGTAAATACCGAATCCTCTGTGTATAAGCCGCAAGTTTTTTTTCTTAATTCAAAACTGTGTCCAAAAACTCTGCATCTTATACATTAGATTCGAACTAAATCCCATTTTTCTAGGATTCGAAATGGACTAAATTCGGTCAAATTGAATTTATTTTTTTGACGGATATATAATACCTATCTAATGGCGTGCTGCAACAAAGGGAATTAAATCTTTCATAATTTCGTACATGTCTCCGAATTTCATTAAATGTAGAAACCTAGCATCAAAAGTAAATATATTATTTAACTTATGATAGAATATTAAATGATTCGTAATTTTAAAGGAAAAATAAAACAAAAAATAGCAAACTAAAAAACATTATTTTGATTTATTTTCTCAAATGCTATTAGCGAATTTTGGATTTATATTTCACGTCTCATTATAAAGTGTTCGTAATGCTTGCGAACCCCAAAGTGAATGTACGGATTTGTATATATGGATCTAGAATTATAGAACTCTGTTTTCTTTGTCTTTTTTTCCAAACATGGCCAGCACATTGTGGCCATGTTCATAAATAATTTTATTAAGTGTCGTAAATTCTTTTTTTATAAAAATGTTTCCATTTCTTTTAGCCCTTTTTTTACAAATGGAGGAGGTTATTATATTATATTACTGTATTATATATATATGTGAGAATATATAAAACATCTCACCCCCACTATTAACCTCATCTTACTCAGCAATGGGAATCATGAGTTGAAAGTTATTAAAAAGATGGAAAGACACTCACTCGAACTCCATACGCGCTGAGGATATCTACTTTCAAAGGTAAAAATATTATTTAACTTCCGATATAAAAGGGGTGGATGAAGGATTCTCCGGATTTTCGGTGGCAACAAACCGGAAATAGGGTATATCAGAGAGAGGGTCTATATTAATAGTTGTTTGGGATCGAGTAGAGTGCTGGTTTGCCCTTGGCGGGAGAAAGATTTGTCCGCCGCGCAGTTCCATGGCTTTCATTTTGTATTGCCATCCCCCACGTCGGGGTGAGTAGATGGACAAGGAATTGCTAGACGGATGAGCAGATATTCCAAAAGTTGCCCCAAATACTACCTACCGGGACGAATAATCGAAGCTCTGAATAAAGCGCTTACATATAATATCGGAAACATGGTTTGCATGTTTATTTCTCGGCGTGGCTTTTTCTTTCATAGTATTACCTTGAGAGCGTGCATCGCGCCCTTTCCCAGCTTTCGGTGAACACCGTAGATATCGAGGATTTAAATGCAACATAGGCTGATCATTGGTCGGCTGATGGAAAGCTTCGGCGGGGATTGTGTTCGATGTCTATTATCTAAATTTTCTGCTGTATACCATTTCCTAAGATCATTGGGGAAAAAAAAGGTTTTGAGCAGATAAATCCTGCGGACTGGTGCTGCACAATCACACACAAAGAACTGTAGCTAAAAGCCACATCGCTCGATAATTTTCAACAGCAGCTGGTCATCGAACCTCGTGGATTGGCGCGACAGAATCCCAAACAGAGAACTGTACCAAATAGCAGAAACCACATCACTTGAGGACTTTCAACAGCAACCCGTCTTAAAACTTCGTAGGATGGCGCTACAGAATCACAATCAAAGAACTATAGCAAATAACAGAAACCACACCACTTGAGGACTTTCAAAGGCAGCGCGTCTTCTATCCTTGGAGACTGGCGCTACTGAATCACAAACAAAGAACTGTACCAAATAACAGAAACCACATCACCAGAGGACTTTCTACAGTAGCCCGTTTTCAAACCTCGGGTACTGGCGCTACAGAATCACAAACAAAGAACTGTACCAAATAACATAAACCACATCACCTGAGAACTTTCAACAGCAGCCCGTCTTCAAAATACGTGGACTGGCGCTACAGAATCACAAACAAAGAACTGTATCACATAACAGAAACCACATCATTTGAGGACTTTCAACAGCAGCCCGTCTTCAAACCTCGGAGGCTGGCGCTACAGAATCATGAACAAAGAAAAATAGCAAATAACAGAAACAACATCACTTGAGGACTTTCAACAGCAAGCCCGTCTTCAAACCTCGGAGGCTGGCGCTACAGAATCATAAACAAAGAACTCTACCACATAACAGAAACAACATCACTTGATGACTTTGAACATCAGCCCGTCTTCAAACCTCGGGAACTGGCGCTACAGAATCACAAACAAAGAACTGTACTAAATAACAGAAACCACATCACTTGAGGACTTTCAACAGCAGCCCGTTTCAAACCTCGGGTACTGGCGCTACAAAATCACAAACAAAATCTGTACTAAATAACAGGAACCACATCCCTTAGGACTTTAAACAGGAAACCTCAACAAAGAACAGTACCAAATAACAGCCCCATCACTTGAGGACTTTCAACCGCAGCCCGTCTTCAAACCTCGGAGGCTGGCACTACAGAATCACAAACAAAGAACTGTACCAAATAACAGAAACCACATCACTTGAGGACTTTCAACAGCAGCCCGTCTTCAAACCTCGGAGGCCCCGAATCTTCAAACCTCAGAAACCCCATCACTTGAGGACTTTCAACAGCAGCCCGTCTTCAAACCTCGGAGGCTGGCACTACAGAATCACAAACAAAGAACTGTATCAAATAACAGAAACCACATCACCAGAGGACTTTCAACAGTAGCCCGTCTTCAAACCTCAGGTACTGGTGCTAGGACCAAATAACAAAACCACATCACTTGGGACTTTCAACAGCAGCCCGTCTTCAAACCTCGGGGACTGGCGCAACAGAATCACAAACAAAGAAACGTTCCAAATAACAGAAACCAAATCACTGAACACTTTCAAAAGCAGCCCGTCTTCAAACCTCAGGAACCTACAGAATCATAAACAAAGAACTATAGGAAACCACATCACTTGAGGACTTTCAACAACAGCCCGTCTTCAAACCTCGGGGTGGCGCTACAGAATCACAAACAAAGAACTGTGTCAAATAACAGAAACCACATCACTTGAGGACTTTCAACAGCAGCCCGTCTTCAAACCTCAGGGAATGGCGCTACAGAATCATAAACAAAAAACAGTAGCAAATAACAGAAACCACATCACTTGAGGTCTTTCAACAGCAGCCCGTCTTAAAAACCTCAGAGGCTGGCGCTGCAGAATCATAAGCACAGAATCACCAAATCAAAGAAAACTTCGGAGGCTGGCGCTACAGAATCATAAACAAAGAACTATAGCAAATAACAGAAACCACATCACTTGAGGACTTTCAACAGCAGCCCGTCTTCAAACCTCGGAGGCTGGCGCTACAGAATCATAAACAAAGAACTGTACCACATAACTAAAACCACATCACTTGAGGACTTTCAACAATAGCCCGTCTTCAAACCTCGGAGACTGGCGCTAAAGAATCATAAACAAAGAACTGTACAAAATAAAAGAAACCACATCATTTGAGGATTTTCAACAGCAGCCCGTCTTCAAACCCCGGGGAATGGCGCTACAGAATCATAAACAAAAAACAGTCGCAAATAACAGAAACCACATCACTTGAGGTCTTTCAACAGCACTGGCGCTACAGAATCATAAACAAAGAACAGTAGCAAATAACAGAAACCACATCACCCGTCTTCAAACTTCGGAGGCTGGCGCTACAGAATCATTCAAAGAACTATAGCAAATAACAGAAACCACATCACTCAGAGGACTTTCAAACCCCGTCTTCAAACCTCAGGCTGGCGCTACAGAATCATAAACAAAGAACTGTACCACATAACTAAAACCACATCACTTGAGGACTTTCAACAATAGCCCGTCTTCAAACCTCGGAGACTGGCGCTAAAGAATCATAAACAAAGAACTGTACAAAATAAAAGAAACCACATCATTTGAGGATTTTCAACAAACAAACCCCGGGGAATGGCGCTTCATAAACAAAAAACAGTCGCAAATAACAGAAACCACATCACTTGAACTTTCAACAGCAGCCCGTCTTAAAAACAGCCGCTACAGAATCATAAGCATTAGCAAATAACAGAAACATCACTTGAGGTCTTTCAACAGCAGCCCGTCTTCAAACTTCGGAGAATCATAAACAAAGAACTATAGCAAATAACAGAAACCACATCACTTGAGGACTTTCAACAACAGCCCGTCTTCAAACCTCGGGGCTGGCGCTACAGAATCATAAACAACTGAACCCGTACATAACTAAAACCAATCAGAAAATAGCCCGTCTTCAAACCTCGGAGACTGGCGCTAAAATCATAAACAAAGAACTGTACAAAATAAAAAACCACATCATTTGAGGATTTTCAACAGCAGCCCGTCTTCAAACCCCAGGGACTGGCGCTACAGAATCATAAACAAAAACAGTAGCAAATAACAGAAACCACATCACTTGAGGTCTTTCAACAGCAGCCCGTCTTCAAACCTCGGAGACTGGCGCTACAGAATCACAAACAAAGAACTAAAGCAAATAACAGAAACCACATCACTTGAGGATTTTCAACAACAGCCCGTCTTCAAACCTCGGAGACTGGCGCTAAAGAATCATAAACAAAGAACTGTATAAAATAAAATGGACCACTTCATTTGAGGATTTTCAACAGCAGCCCGTCTTCAAACCTCGGGGACTGGCCCTACAAAATCACAAAGAATTGTACCAAATAGCAGAAACCACATCACTTGAGGTCTATCAACAGCTAAAATTGATAGCATATGTAACTCGATGAGAAAATAATGGCATAGATGTTAGCCTTACCACTCCCAATATAAAGTTAGGAAATAAAACCCACATCAATACAGGAAAGAATTATAACAGTTACTGGACATGGGAAACTTTTTTTTCTAACAAAAATGTGTTTTAAGGGAAAGCTGTACTGGCTGCGCTGTTAATATATTCCGAATGTTTTCTTCTGGTGAAACGGCTAAGATTAGCTTTATTATTGTCATTAGATTTTATTTAATAAGATGTATTAAACAAAGCTATGATGCGATTGAAATTTGCATTTCCTGAAATTGAAACAGGTGAAGACTTCGGGCGCCGTCTCTGCATATTTCATTCCTTACAAGAATATTAATGAATTGAATATCATGTACAAGAGGTGGCCAAGAATTTCTTTTCTTTTGAAGGATTCTTTTAAGGGTCTATACATTTTCATCAGAACGCTTGAAGACGAACCCAACATACAAGAAAACGGAAAACAATGAAGTCGTGAATAAGCAAACAATTTTTTTTTTTAAATAGAAATGTAAAATTGCGTATAAAATGAAAATACTTTCTTTCATGAAAAATTCAAAGCAAACAATCAATCATTCAAATTAAAATTGGAAATACGCAAATCGAATAAAGACAACAAATAATTTGGAAATGTTACAAGACAGGATGGAAAATGCTACACTGAAACCGGAAGGTGTATTGTGATAGCGAAAGACGCCTTCCAAAAGCTAAGCAAAGTATTAAGAAATATAAAAGTTTCGTTAGAAACAATGAAAAGTGTACTGAATTATGATGTAGCACCAGCCTTCCTATATGACAATGAATGCTGGACAATCTCTTCACAGATGAAGAAGAGACTTGGAGGAAGAGAAGCAAAGAAAAGAGTACTGAGCTCTTATGCAACCAGTCCTCCTATATAACAGCGAATGATAGACAATCTCCTCACAGATGAAAAAGAGTCTTGAAGCAAGAGAAATAAAGAAAAGATTACTAAACTTATATACTTATCAGTCCTCCTATATGGCAATGAATGCAGGACAATCTCGTCACAGAAATTTCTTGAAGCAAGAGAAATAAAGAAAAGAAGACTGAACTGATATGTAATATCATGAAATGATAATGAGGTAAGAGAGCTTGGAAAATTTGATACTCACAGGAAAGATTGAAGAGGGACAGAAAACGCAACTCAAAATTACTATATTTCTTTCTCTCTTCAGGTATATCCATATATATATATATATATATATATATATATATATATATATATATATATATATATATATATATATATATATATATATATATATATATATATATATATATATATATATATATATACGATTTAGTTACAATCTCTCTCGTTATATATATATATATATATATATATATATATATATATAAATTATATGCAAAATAAAAAATAATGTCACAGATGAAAGAGTCTAGCGTTTACGTATATGTTTATATGTTTATATGTTTCCGGTAAGCAAGCTTTCCGATTCTGTACGTCACTGTGGAAGTCAAAATTAAGTTTCTTGTTTCTCTTAACTAGTGATCTATGTAAATGGATGACAGAAAAAGGTTTAGGGGAGATAACAAAGGGACCAAATTTGATAAGCCCCACTACAGATAGGAAATTGTGGAGGACCATGATCGTTAGTGTTCTGAAGAAGCACAGCACAGAAGAAGAATAGTATTTATAATTAGAAATCATAAAATATAGGCTTAAACATTAAAATGAGTCAAATTGGTTGAAATTGGAAATTTGAAAAGAATATTTAAATTTAAAAAAATAAATTTAAATTTAAAAATAATTAATTAGAAAAACAAAATTGGCAAGG
Source organism: Acanthosepion pharaonis (assembly GCA_903632075.3). Classification (NCBI taxonomy): domain Eukaryota; kingdom Metazoa; phylum Mollusca; class Cephalopoda; order Sepiida; family Sepiidae; genus Acanthosepion; species Acanthosepion pharaonis. The sequence continues at coordinate 339,501 of CAHIKZ030005591.1, read as the reverse complement.
ACAAGGAGCTGTAGTTACGTTTTTTAATTAATTTCTTTTGTGTTCTTATAATGTTTTTTCTTCTCTGGGCATAAATTATGTAGAAAATGTCCGAATATACTAAAATGTCCGGATGCATTCGGCTATTCATTTAATCATTATCAAGGATGGTTTTATTTCTAACTCAAAAGAATTTATGAATTTTTATGTACATATCTAGAGTTATAGGAAGTTTTTTTTTAGTTAATATTAGTTTACAAATGGTCGCATCGTTACATAGGAATTACCATGTTTCAAAAACAGAAACTAAAACTTGAAATTTAATTATAAAATTACATAAAAATACATAGATCTGTTTCATTCCCAAGCGATTTGTGGAAAGATTTTTGGTTCCAAAAATCGCTTGAGAATGAAACAGAACTAGAAATTTTAATTTAATTTTATGATTAAATTTAAAGTTTTAATTTCTGTTTTAGAAAAATTGTAATTCCTGTGTAGCGACAGGAAAATATTTTTCAATTAGTAAATATATATATATATATATATATATATATATATATAAATATAAAAGTGAACATAAGTCAGGCCACTTAGTGCGACAGTCTGTTTCATAGCTATATGAAACAGACTGTCGCACGTGTGTTGACTTCTATGTTCACTTTTATATTTACACGCGCCTATCTCTGATATTGAGCACTTTATCCCATAAATATAGCACAACTTAAGACTATATTTCTTTATATATATATATATATATATAGGATATACTTCCACCTCCTTGTGTAGACGCCTCACATATCACTTATATGAACAATGTGCCATAAAAATAACTTCCAACAGCCCAGAATTTTCAAGAAACCTTAAGAAAAAATCTGGTCAGAAATTCTAAAGTTCTATATAAACAACCTTACCGGAAATATCTCGCTGTGAGAGATGCTCTCTATATAAAACATCTCGCACCCACTACCAACCTCACCTTATTTAATAGAGGGAAAGGTATATTGAAGTTTAAAAAAATAGAAAGACACCCAGTCGAAGTCTAGCCTCACTCAATACAGCAATCTCAAAATAAACACTTCTACTAGTATTCAAAACAAAACGCACACAAAATGCCAAACACGAAAAGAAATTAAGCAATACCTAAAACAAACCCGTTTGAACCCTTGAAAATAGGTAAAGAATTGGCGAAAGAATGTAGTAATGATGTAAATACTAAATAAAGAATAATTACATTTATCATGTATGTAATATTTAACGATATATATTTAAAAGAAAGGATTCTGTCCATATATATATATATATATATATATATATATATATATATATATATATATATATATATATACATTCATTAAAAACGACAGACAAGGTACTACGGTTAAGCTTTTTATTTAATTTTTCTTGTGTTCGAACCAGAGCTTTCTTTTCTGGAAAAGAGTGTGTAAACGCACACACATCAATTTACCGGACTCCATTAGAAACGTAGTAGTAGAAAACACAAATATATCAAGTGCATCACCCTGCAAAAAAGACTAAAAATAACGGAAGCTTTAATAATAAAAAAGAAAAATCCAACTCTTAACAATATTAACTACGAACAAAGCCACAATGTGCTAACCGTATTCGGAAATTAAAACGCCCCTACTACACACTAAGACATACACATAATGCACACATTCAATTAAGCTGAAAAATTGAATCATCCTTTATAATGGCTAAACGTATAGCCGAAAGCGCTCGGAAATATAAAACATTTGGACAGTTCTTACACACCCTTTGTCCAGAATAACAATTTTTATAACTCGAAAAAATGTGAAATTTAACGGCGGTCACCCATGAAATAAAAATAATTGTTTGTAGGGAAAATAAAGATCTACGTTCTTTAAATTAAATGCCGACAAAAGAATTACCATTGACACTTTTAAAAAGTTAGCTTAAATATTAATGCAATACTTCAAAACAGCGATTTTGATTCCTTTTGTAGTTTATTGTTTTTCTATCCCGTCAATTCCTCCTTAACTATTGCGATGAAGGGCAAATCAAGAACTCTCCATAGAAGCTAATTTAAATGCCACCCGATAGTCGACTTTTACGCTAGTTTATTATATAAAAATATGTTATTGGAAATGATTTTACTTACTGCATTCTTATATATTCAAAATAAACGAAATAACAAAACCGATTCTATATCATTTTTTTCCTACATACGTCCCTCTCTCACGTACATTCATATCTGCTAACCGAAAGCGCCTCTGTGGCCAAATCGGTAAAGGCACGTCAAGCTAAATGACGGTTCCGTATAGGATACAGGTTCGAATCCTGTCGGAGGACGAATATTCTCTGTGAAAATTTCTCGGACATTCAGGCCGATAAATGTTGTTTAATACTGTTTATTATAAACAGAACGTTTACCTAAATACTGGTATCTATAAAAAGAATGTATAAACATAAAAATGCCTTAAAATAATTGTCGGATTTTGTCCATTTCATAATATATATATATATATATATATATATATATATATATATATATATATTGTGTATTTGGGTGGGAATACCACCAGAATTAACATAAAATGAACGTGACTGAACAGAAAAAAAAAAAAAAAAACAGCTATTCGAGTCATTGAAAAAATAATGGAATAATTTACCAAACTTATACTTTGAAAAATTTTTGCAACGAATGTCAATAATTTGTGCTGATTACTGCAAGGATAAAGGAGAATATTTTGATGAGAGTAAAATGTAATCATTATTTTTTTTTTTTTTTTGTCATAATGAAATCTCTAATAAAAGTCATGCCTCACTTTTATAAAACATAATAATCATTTTCGCTTATTTAAAGTACGGAATAACAACTTCTGAAGCTATTTAAAAAAAAATTACCAGGGGCGTCCTCATACTTTTTTGAACTGCATATATATATATATATATATATATATATATATATATATATATATGTGTGTGTGTGTGTGTGTGTGTGTGTGTGTGTGTGTGTGCGTGTCTGTGTGTGTGTAATGTAAAAAAAGGATGCGATTTATGTTCAAGTTTAGATTCTATAGAGTAAAAACCGTGATATCTCGTATTACCATGTCCTTGACAAGTGTCCTTACTGAAAGCGCTGAAGATTTTTGAGGAAAAAAACTGAGGCGAGGGACCGTCAGCCAGCGGCCATGGTTTGGGAATACACCCACTAAACACAAAAAAAGACAAACGCGGAATTCCTTACTAGTCGCCTCGCTCAAATTACAGATAAATAATTTTGCATGTATTTGTAAAGAATTGGACGCAAGATCTGGCTGCTTCTTCGTTGATGCATATATTTCGTGTGTATGAAATAATCTGACAGAAAAGGTAGTTGCGTGATTAGCTGCAAGGTGCTATCTCTGATAAGGCCAATGCAGGCTCGATTCCTATCAAGTAGTACATATCCTTAAATAAGACATTTGAAGATATAGGCCGGTAGATGTTAATGTTACAGCTTAATTGACAGAGAAGTCTACTTAAACACGGTGACCTACGAGAAATAACACAGTAAAAATAAGTAATTTTAGCTGGTCGTTTCGTGTGAATGTGTGTGTAGGTGTATATAGGAACTCATAGGCATATAAGAAGATATAGGTATGTGGTTACAAATAGGGGTTTAAGACATGTGTAGATAAGAAATTGTAAAAGAAAGACCTAATTTTCTGCTAGTGACATCTCTTCCAAATTTCTCCTCTAATATTCTCCAATTGGAAGTGAATGTTAAATAGCACGAAGGGAAAGTTTCGATTGGTATTTTAATTGAGATTGATAGATACTACCCAAGTGTGGAGAATAAAATTATTTAAATGGGAATAACTGTTGATAATTGGGTACATAAAAACAACCACGAGTTGACTTAATGAACAAAAATCAAACGAATAGATGTCAACCTAACAAGCTATAAGATAAAAGTTTTAGTGGAAAAAAAAAATTACTAAATATAAATTGGATTGCTCTTTCAATGTTCTGTCTATGGATTTTTCCAATCGAATGTTTCATAGAAAATACCCAAAACTCCACCGAATTTCAAATTAATTTCTTCGTAGATTGTTTTAACATTTAGATATTTATCAAACCTTAACCTCCCACATATGCACGTTAAAGTAACGCGAACTGACAGCGTCTAAGAATTTGAATGAAACCTGTCGTGTAATTTATTGGGGTTGTTGTAACGTCTTCCTTTAATGTCGTTCTTATCATTCACCCCTTTAGCCACCTTTTATCTAGAGACGAGACGCGTTAAATTTGAGCAACATCCAGCCGACACACTGGGGTTAAAATAGGAAACTAAAATGATACATATGACACACTCATATCCTCTCCCCCACCTCACTTCGTTAACTTTGCGTATACTTGATGAGGTCCGTAAAAAAATGTGTGAATTTCTTTTTCATTTTTCATTTCAGCTTTTGGAAGTAAAGTCTGATGATCCAGAACCCTATTAAAGGGGTTATGGTGAAATAGCTTATTACATGGAATCTTAACGTGGTCTGTCTTTTATTCAAACATATCTGCTCTGAATTTTACATTGAGCTCTCTGGATATCATCCTCCTCAGGTCTACCCATACGGATTACCTAAATTTGCATAAAATTTATATATATATATATATATATATATATATATATATATATATATATATATATATATATATATATATTATTATTATTAATAGAAATCTTATAAGTATAAGAAACTATACTCGCTCGGAAAACCTTCGTTGTATTGATTTGCAAATAAACAAGCCAATACCAAAGGGAAAAAAGGTATAAAAAAAAGAAAGAACCAAGAATATGCACGTTAAACGAAAGTAATCGTCCAGCATACGAGTTTTCAGGGCAGAGAAAAAAACCCGATCTGAGTGCGCAAAATAACTAAATAAAGTGCTCAATACAATGTGTAGAGCAGACCTAGTTAAACCTAGAGAGCCAGACAAACCTACTGAGGTTTCACCTAAGCGGATCATCAGGAAATGCTGCTAGGGAGGCAGACAAACTTTGATAATGGCTAGAGAACTAGCCGAAAGCGTTCGGAATAATTATAACTATGAACAATTTCTATATTCTTTAATGCCTGAAAAACGCTAAAATTATAGAAGAATGGAAAAACTCAATAAAATTCAATATTTGTCGCTTCTTCAAGTGTGCCCCACATATAATAATCAAGAGGGTGGCAGTCTGGGGAGTTAGGTGTCCAGATATAAGGGGTGATGCGGTCGCAGACATTGTCTGACAGCCATGACTGGGCTCTCCTACTTGTGTGTAGAGTCCTGTTGTAGACATAGGATCTTTCAGTAGCCAACCCAGAACAGCACTACCTCCTCATGACACTTGATATAGGCCTCCGTTTTGAGTCTGAGGCCTTGTAGGAAGATCAATGGAGATATTGCCATCACTAGTGATTACTTCAAAAACCTTCGTAATCACCATTAGACCCATCAAACTCTTTCCGAATCCTCTGCACTGATTGACAGCCAAACACTCTAAAATGTTCGTATTTGATCTTCAAGCGCGAATGCCGAAGGGAACAGCATGCCGTTTCCAAATTTATGTCGGAGGGAATTGCGTCATTGTGCTGTTTTTCTCACAGACGGTGACCAACCGACCCTATGCAGTCGACAAAAATAAAAACAAACAGCACGCATGCGCGAAATTAAAAATATAAAATGGCGACAAATTTTCCATCGCACCATATAGTGTACACACACACACATATATATGTGTGTGTATACATACATATATATATATATATATATATATGTCTCTCTCTCTGTGTGTGTGTGTGTGTGTGTGTGTGTGTGTGTGTGTGTGTGTGTATTGCTAGCTTAGAAGAAGAAAAAAGAAAAAAATATATATCAAGAAGACAAATAAAAACGCCTCTACTGAATAATGCCCGACATTTATGTGCTAAATCCTTCACCTCGCCCGGGGAATCGTGGCTGTACTACTGTCCGGTCAGTAGAGAACCCAGCCAGCCGACACGCATGAACAGTCGCCTACAGAGTCATTCGTGCGAAACTCCTATTAGGAGATAAAATAGCCTAAGTACGAGACTCGGGTGTGATTTCATCGTTAGTTTTTATTTTTTATTTTTTTGTCTTCTGATGACCACAAAGAATGTGGTAAATCCGCCAATCAGGTGCCCTAACGATTAAGGTAATTTTCTTCTTTTTTATTATTTGCTATTTACTAAATCTTTCATGATTTGATTGCAAGCATTACTCCATGCCTTTTATAGGTGGGCCCTCATCTGAGGTATTTAAATAGAATGCCAAGCCCCTTCAGGACGTTGGCGATCATGTCTATTCACACATTCTTTATTTTATCTGAAAATTACAGTGCATTCTTGGATGGCTTCCTTTTGCTTTCTCTACGGGTTTGGAGTTCAGATATTGTCTTCTCTTACAATGGTTACTACTCAAGATTGAGGGGCCAATCTACCGTACTATTTAACACTTAGCTAGGGAAAAGACGAATTCGTAGATTTGTCAGAGGGTTTTAGCACGAAAGTTAATGCACTAGACGAGGAAGCAGTTTATTTTCTTTATATCTGTGACTTACAAACAAAAGTAGAAAAGTGTGTTTCTGTTGTCGCGGATTTGAATCTAAAGTAATTTGTCTCAGCTACGGCCCGAGGGTACCGATTAAACTGTTACAAATCAATTTATGCATTTTCGAAAAAAACTTTAGTTTGACGTGAATTTTTGGCTGGACGAGGCCTAAAGATGAACACAGCTTGCCATATAACCTTTCCGTTAGTGAGAAACGCTTTTTTTATGATAAATATGCGATTAGATTGCTGTCACGACTAATAAATTTTCCTTTAGTTTTTACTACATACAACTATTTTTAATATTAGCATTTTTCTACAATTCCTCCTTGTTTTCAATTCTGCTGCCTGGTGTTGATGCTACATATTTAGAGATTCTTGATAAAATCCGAAAAAGAATCAGAAATGTTACTGGTCCTTGGTCCTTACTGGCATCTCGGCTTCAGTCATTTTTCCCACGACCGTAACGTAGATTCCTTGTGTGTTTTCTATAAATATTTTCATAGTAATTGCCCTGATTAACTTTCCTCTTGTACCTGGACTTCATGAATTTAAATTGAGTTTGGAGAGCCGAGTTCAAATTTCAGTCAAATCCATTACATTCACTTACGTGCTAATATACCCTTCTCTGCCCCAACCCCAGTTATGGGTAAATAGCAGGACCGGTTTCTATAGCAATGGATGGCAACTTCTCTATCGCAGAAAGAAATGGTAACCTACTACGGGAAAAAAATCCTGCCTCGTCAGTCATGTATCGAAAGATACATGATCGAATCGTCATTCATGTATTGAAAGATAATGATCGCCTAAACGTGTATCACGCATTGCACATAACTGACTGTCTAGATTGGCGTCAAGGTATCATCTTTTTACTGTTGAAATGGCTAGATGTGACCGTAAGTTCTATGCTAACAGTTTCTTATATCGCACTTCTTGTGCTTGTGGAATTCTCTTTCGGTTTCTTGAATCCCAGTCAACTTTGATCATTTAAATTGTACATGCAATGTCAATCGTTATCTTCTGTCTTCTTAATTCCTGTTCTGATTTATTGTCTGCTCGCCTTAATACTCAATATTAGTTTTCCTCATATCGTCCTAGTCACTTCATTGTCTTGCTTGGGGTGAAATGGTTGAAAGAAAATCTTCAAATTTTTAAAACTGACTCGGAATTGGCCGAACTTTATTCCTAGATAAAAAAAAAAGGAAATCATCTAATCTAGACCAATTTTCATTGACAACATGCCTGCATTTCTCAGATCGTCTGCCCACGTAATACCCCTGCATTCCTTTCTCTAAAATGTTCTCCTCTTTTGTGATAGTGCCCTAACCCCTGCATTGGCTGTCGTTTCCTTCATCAACGTTTATCAGTGTGCATGCCCCCAAAAAACAAAACAAAACCAAAGCACAAAACAAACTGAAAAATAAAATTAAATATAATAAAATAAAAATGAATACAAAAGAGTGACTTTAAACCCGACTGGTGAGCTAATTTTTTTTTGTTTTTTCATTTTTTTTTGTGAAGAGAGAACGCCGGAACGGTTTGGAGAAATTAAAAATGGTTGTATAGATGATATGATGGAAACGAATCTTTCATTCTGGCTAAAAAGACAAGCCAAAAAAATATATAAAAAAAAATGTCCCCAGAGAGGTCAACTGTGACATCTGGTCGATGCCAAGTTTTTATCTGCCAAATGACACGTGCATCTGATGATGTGTTTTTCGCGGGTTTTACTGGCAGCCATCTTGTCGGTTTTCAAATCCAAAGATTTGATTGGCCTACAGATTTTTTCATTTTTTTTCTTTTTTGTTTAGTGACTATCCTTTGTTATTTTCTGACGGATGAGGAAGAAATCGTTCATTTTATTTATTTACTTATTAAACCGTTTTCCCCGGTGCATTTACATTTTCTCACGACTTAAAGCCTAATTTTTATTATCCTATATCACCCACTCGCTCTTTTCCTTCTTGAAACGTATTCTGCACTTTTTTCTTTCTTTTCTTTCTTTCTTCATTGTTCCGATGTATAGCATTAGTTTTATTCTCTACCATTTAAAAAAATCATTTTTTCCTCTTTTTCATTCTTCTTCATCATCTTTTCCTTCCCTTTCTCTACGCTTTGTTTTTTGTTCTCCTTTACTTTCCTGATCGTTATCAACTCCATCTTCTTCTTCTTCTTCTTCTTCTTCTTCTTCTTTTACTTTATTGTTCTCTGTTTCAAATTCCTTTTCCCTCCTAACCATCATCATCTTTTTCTTTTCTTTCACTCTTCTTCTTCTTCTTCTTCTTCTTCTTCTTTCTTTCTTTCTTTCTTTCTCTTTTCTTCTTCTACTTCTTTTTGTCTATTTCCCTTTCTTCTACCATTTCCATGACTCACTCTCCTTCCATCCTTTTTTATGTTTAGCCATTTTACATACACATATATATCTCTGCATTTCTCTCTCTATATATATGTAATATCTTTGTTCATATTTATCCAATATATATATATATATATATATATATATATATATATATATATATATATATATATTGGAGGTAAGTTTTCTTTGTGTTTTATTCATATTGTTCTTTTACAGAAATACTCTGAAATTTTTGCATACACACAGACACGCACACACACACACAGATGCACACACACACACAGACGCACACACACACAAACACGCATAAACATATAGGCAATTTCTTTACATTCAAGCCTGTTTGATTGAATAATCTCGACATAACATGTCTATTTTTATATGAATCCTCTCAAGAATCAATTTCTTAGTGCTGTTAAAAATAACACTTTTCTGTCAACTAATGACAAAGTAAAAGGCTAATATTATATATGAATTTAAATGATCTTTGTGTGATTGCATCTCTAACAAAAACTCAAATATATATGTTGGTTTCACGACGACGTCACTATCAAGATTGTTTACTTTACACATGACGGATTCAAGTTGTATTACACAACATTTAAAAGAACATTCCTGTCCACATTCATGGTTTAGATAGATATTAATCGACAATACAACTATAGTCCACCATGAAAATAAAATTAAAAAATAAAACTTCAAATTCTCGAAGTGAGCTATGTAAAAAATGAAATCAACACTAAATACAATTATTAATGAGTATAGCAATAATGTTTTTAAAAAAGGCATTTTGTAAAGGCATTGTTTTTTTTGCGGGGGGGGCAAATTGTAAAAAAAGTTTTCTTTTATTTTTTCTGAAAATATTGCAGGTTCAGTATTTCTAAAACATTAATAATAGAAAATTAAACTAAGTTACATCTCTTAGATATTCTTAACTTAAATTAACTCTGACATAGCGCGTTCATGCGCATTAAAAAAAAATGCGACTATCGATTACACTAAGTTTTGTTTTGGCAATTTACTCCTGAAGATGGTCTTGGATGAGAGTGAAAGTACCTGGGAAATTAAAAGTAATGAGAAAAACTACGGTGTCTTTCTTACTCAGTTTTGTAACAGCACTAAGAAATTGATCTGTGAATTCAACCAAATATATATATATATATATATATATATATATATATATATATATATATATATGAGAGAGATATAAAGTGGAATGAGAGAATGTCTGATTTAACAGAGGTGTATTTGCAATTGTATCTGAAACAATATAAAAAACGTGTATTTCAATTTGTCGAAACAAAAAACACGCAATTAAGAAACCTAAAAAGAAAACAAGATCCGGAATTGCTTTTCTGCATTCCCAGGTATCTATGTCCTTTTAATGTACGGAATTGTTCTGATTATAAATGCAATATTTACATCATTTTTTTATAAATTTCATTACATTTTGCCCTCACACTTGGCGTTTTATTCTTTCGTTTTTTTGTTTTTGTTTTTACCTGTATTTCACGTATCTTACTCTCCATCATTTTTTATTTCTTTCTTTCTTTCTTTCTTTCTTTCTTTCTTGTTTTTTTTTTTTTTGTACTTCCGTTTTTTCGCTTGGTCCTTATTTCTATCAATTATCCAATCACGATTTATTTACAATTTGAATTATTAACTGTTCTTATGCACGTCTTAACGATTTGTTTGTTCTGCACCCAGTTTTAGCTTATTTTATCAGTTTCTCCACTTCTTGAATCTTTTATTGTGTATTTTTATATATTTTGCTATTAAAAATGATTTCCGAGTGTCTTTTATTTAGAATTCTGAAAAATTTCTGCATTTTCTCATGATTTTTTCCATCATTATTTTCTTTATTATTTATTTATTTTCTTTAACATTACTCTTTTAATATCTCTTATAATAATATCTACATATTATATTAGAATTACATCTCCATCTCTTTAATATCTCCATCATTCAAGTTTGTTTTTTCACTTCTTCGTTTCATATGGACGCCATCCATAGCTAATTCAAAAATATCCAATCGTTCTCTCACATCAAGTTACAAATGTTTTTCAGCTTATAAAGCTGTAGAGATCTCAACACCAGACCAACCTAATTTGAACCACATGAACTAATGCTACAAAATACCAAACTACACCCTTATGGAAATCCATTGAAATAAAACGAATAATTCCGTTATTATTTATATTTTTTGTATTTTACCAATGAAACATGACCCACCTGTACATGTTAGTACTTCGTATGTCCATTCCATGAAGTCGTTCCTTGCAGATTGACCACAGATTCTCGATTTTATTTGAATTAGGAGAGATTTCAGGCCAGTCTATTGTACTTTGATTTGCTCACCTGGTAAGGTTTTCCAGCACGTCCGTGCAGTGTTACAATCTTCATACGCATCCTTGGAGTAACGTTCATCGCAGACAATGGCCGTAGGACAACTAATCAACAGTCAAGACAATATTGTCTGAGCGTGATGAAAATCTGAGGCAATCACGGATGACGCAATATTTTTCGAGGCCTAACAAATTTCATTATACACCACAAAAATAGATTCGTATTACTGCACACCACTTCAAAGGACCTAATCTAAGGATAAAATAGAAATCGATTACCCGCTGTAACTCCAGTGGGTCTAAAATTGGCCGTATGGTGAAAGAAAGAAAACTAAAGCGGTTGTTTCCATTAATTTACACAAGGGTGTATATCAATTAAAAGAAACTACATCTCTTGAGAACGTTCAACAACTGCCACAACTAAAACGGATCGAGCATGTAACCAGAAGAGGAAATAATTATATAATCATGATGTTGATATTTCAGTGAGCTTCTAACAAAAGGTTAAAAAGAACACCCAATCAACAGTGGAAAGAGCAATAACAATTAGTTCAGCAACGTTGGTCCTGGTCAGCACCTAGATGGGTAACCGCTTGGGAATACCAGGTGCTGTAAGCTTAGATGCGAGGGGGGGTGTAATGGATAAAGGGTCAGAATTGTTAATCGTAAAAGGTATGAATCTATTCGGCTGTGGGTTAATTAATAATACTTGTATCACTATACCATTATAATCTCAAAAAGAGATTTCGGCATTAATAACTTATGATGTGTCACAAAAACAAAAGCAACGAATAACAGTAGACGTGGGAAAACTATGTTTCAAGCATAAAGATTTTATTTTCAAAAATTTCATCTTAAGCAAGGTAATAAAGCCACTGATGGGTTACTGGGTGTTAGAGAATATTAGGGAAGAAAAACACAAAACATAAAGAGAAACTAAAAAAGCACACTATTAAGGAGAGAGGTCAATAAAAGAACAGGAATTAAGAAGACAGAAGATAACGATTAACATTTCACTTAAACTTTTGAAGATCAAATCTGACTGGCAAGAAAGCAACCGGAAGAGAGAAGTACGAGTGAAGGAACTGTTAGTATAGAACTTACAGTGAAATCTCGCCACTTCGACTGTAAAATGATGAGACCAATCTGGTACTGCACTTAATTTTCTAAAGTCTATGTACCATAGAGGAAAATAATATTTAATCTGAATAATACAAAAATGTGGCACAAGGCCAAAAATGGGGGATAAGGAAAAGCTGGTCTTCAATCTGTCTTATCTTAAACTTAGTTAGACACGATTAGTGATGCAAACATGTCATAGTAATCCTTATGCCAAAACAATACATTTTACTTACCACAAATAAAATAAAAAAACATTAGAGAGAGAACAATTAAAAGAGGAAGAATTAAAAAGACAGATGATAACAATTGACATTACATGCAAATTTTTGATGATCAAATTTAACTAGGAAGCAAGAAGCCGTAGAGTTCCACAAGCAAGAAGTGCTATAGAAGAAACTGTTAGTATAGAACTTGCGGTTACATCTAGCAATTTCAACTGTATGATGCCTTGCCTCCAATCTAGTACTGCCATTAAATTCATAACGTCTGGGTACAAATTTCAACCGACAGCAAGGCTAATGAATGCCGAGTGCTATCTATATGAAAACGGCTAATATTAGAATTACCACTGACACTGACGCAAGACAATCTTTCATTTCTTTACTTCTATTATTCCATTCCTTACTTTCCATTAATGTCTTCCGGATTTGATTTTTTCCCTTTTTACTATTTCTTTGCCGTTTATTTTTCCTTCTTTTAGAAAAATGATTCTTTTTTTCTTGACGTATTTTCCCTACTCTTTTAGTTTCCCGCTCTTTTATTTTCCCGCCATCTGCCTTAACCTTCACGCCTTTATTTTCTCTTTGACAATGATGAAAACCAACTCCTTCGTTATCACCTTTTCAGCCACAGCCATGACTTTATTAAATCTTTGTCACTCTGCGTCTTTCTTATCTTAATTTCCTTCTAAGATTTTACATTTTATTTGCCATCACGATTCAACATAATTACATCTTTCTTTTATTCCATTAAATCGTTGATAATTTTATTTTGAAACTTACAGTTTCCTTGTAGCGAATTTGTCGAGAAGAAAATGAAGATTAGAAAACGTTAGCGAAGAGGAAAGATAATTCAAGACAGACGATGGCGATTGGTGTTGCATTTCAACCTTTTAAGATCGGAAGTGAGACGAAAGCATAAAGCCGGTAGAGAGTTTTACAAGATAGAAATGGGGGAAAATTATTCAAATAGAACTTACATCTGGTTTAAAACAATGGCGAGAAATAATGGCAAATATGACATTACACTTAAATTCTTGCTGTCGAATACAAAGAAGGAAAGCTCACAAGAACAATTCCCATGAAAATATTTATAGAAAAGGCAGAAGGAAGCTATATTACGCCTGTGAGAAAGTCAAGATTCCAGGTCAGTACAAATAACATTGCTGATTCTTCTTTGGATTTTATTAAGAATCTTTAAATATTGGCGCACCAGACTAGACATGGCAAGAATATTCAAAGAAAGGATGAATAGTAGCGTTATAAAATAGGTAATGTAGATTATGGCAACATAAATTATCTAGCGCTACACATTGAACTAAGTTTCTTAGCAGAAGAGTTAGCATCTGATTTAATATCTTTCCAATTTATGTCACGAATGATAAAAAAATAGCAGTTTCGTTTTGGAGGCGATACAATTAACAAGCCATTCCCTGCCCCATTTAACAATAGATTGTAGGTCATTTTTGGGATCAGCTGCCAATTTGACCTTATCGAAATATTAATTCGTGTCATCGGCATATATACCAAATTGAGAACAGATGACGTCCAGGCGGTCATTGTTGAAAATTATGAATAACGTAATTTTAAAAATAGAGCACTAAAGGACACCTGAATTAATACAAAAAGATCTAGACGAGTGGCCATTCAAGACAACATTAATTTCGCGAATTGATAAGAAAAACTGAATCAGTTCAAAATGTGCCCAGAAATGCTATAACCTTACAACTTGTGAAGAAGACCACTATATTTTTTTAAGTATTTCACCCCAGCCAAGGCGAGAGTGCCACTAGCACGCAAGGGGGTTACAGAGAGTGGGCCCAGGTGTAAAGAGGGGTATTTGAGGAAAGGATATAGAGAAGATCAGGGATCAGGGATCAGGGTCAAGGCATCAGAAGATATTGATTAACATTACATTTAAATATTTGAAGATTATAGCTATCGGGACGGAAGTAGAGGAAGGGAGTTGCACTGTCGAGAAGTGCGAGAGAAGAAGCTGTTGGAGTAGAAGAGGCGGTTACATTTAACTCTTTCGACAGTGAAAGGGTGGGGCGGAGATGCCAACATAGTAGTACGCTTAAATTCATGCAGGTGGGACACCATTGAAAATAGCTTAGAGCAGTTGTCATGAAAATATTTGTAGGTAAGGCAGAGTGAAGCCACAGCATGTCTGTGAGAAAGTAACTGTTGACGAGATGCCAGATCAGGACCTTTCACACTGCATATGACAAAACCTTGTAAAATGCCTTAGCGATATCCAAAGCAACTGCCTGACGTTCATTATTCTTACCTAAAGCTTCATATACTTTTTCAATAAACGTTCATAGAGAAGCCGAAACTATATTGCTTATCCGGAAGAAGATTCTGGATGCTTAACCAATTCAGAGTTAATTAGAGCATGTTCGACATAAAGAGGTAGAAGGCTAATACGCGGATAGTTAGAAAGAGTAGAGGCTTCGGCTGAATTCTTAAAGACTAGAACTACAAAAAGTATTTCCAACAAATAGGAAAGCAAACACCATTTATTGTAGAGTTTCAAGAGCACATTGAAGGAATATTGCAGGGATACCAACAAGTGTGCATGCTTTTAAGGATACAGTTCAAAGTAGAAACCATGGAAGGAGTTATATATACAGGGGTTTAATACCAAAATTGTCCAAATCGTGTAACAGCAAAAATGTCTAATTGTTAGATTAAGATTTGAACCGTTGTATCTTAGAAATGATTAAAGATATCTTACTGGAATATATATATATATATATATATATATATATATATATATATATATATATATATATATATATATATATACGGATGTAACAGCAAAGTTGTCTAATTATTAGATTAATCTTTGAACGGTTGTATGTTAGAAATGATTAAAGATATCTTACTGGAATTCTCCGATATTTTTGTACACTATTTTGAATAATAAGAATGTATTTAGCTCTAAGTTGAAATGATGATCCCTCTTGCTTTTGTGACATCCTGATCCAGTTTTCCTCTTTTAAAATTATTCACCGTTCTCTTGATAATTCTTGAATGGACTTGGAAATTGGAAGCCAGATAATTAATCTTGGTACCATTACTGAAAGCCTGTATGATCTTTTTTTTCCCCTCAGCATTGCTCAGTTGGGAAAATATAGTGAAGCTGGCACAAAACGATTTTAACCTTCTCTCTTTCTAGCTGAATAACTAAATCGGTTTTTCAGTGATTCTTTCCACAAATGGTGTCCAAATGGCTAAACCTCTTATCTGAAAACCTGGGTAAAAAGGAACTCAATTGGTTTATTGTTTTTTTTTATTTATTAAGCATTTAGTGGGTAGTTATCTTATACTATTACACGATTTGGACAATTTTGCTGTTACATCAGGTATATCACTCAATACAGGTTCCGTTCTAAGTAGAAAATGAGGCAAATATACTGCAGATGAGTCAAAAATGAATTTGGAGTGAATTTACAAGTAAAAGTGTTTGCTTCATCGGAAGATGTTACGGCCTAAAAGAAATGAATGCTGCATTTATGGGTTAAAGTGCTCCATATCACGGATAGAGGACATGTATAGTATAAATATATTAAGCTTCATGCTTAAACGCAATCTTTAGGCCATGGCATCAAAATTGTGTTTAAGCATCAGAGACTGTCGACGCTGGGTGTTGATACAATTGATATATATATATATATATATATATATATATATATATATATATATAGAGAGAGAGAGAGAGAGAGAGATAGATAGATATATCTGCTTTGAACAATAAAACATATGCAAAAATAAAAATATTCAGACATACTGGGTTGTATATTAATAGTCTTTCTTTTTTCTTATTATTTCAGTTAGATTATTCGACTAGTTTCGGCCAACATGGCCGTCATCTTCAGAAAAAAAATTCTGCTTGTTAGTAGTAGTGAATTACAGAAATGAATGTCTTGATGGAGAAAATTAACTTTTGTCTCTCGTTTTCATTTGTTTTTTTTATTTATTTTTAACGGGAATTTTGGTAAGCCCTTGTGCTGGTGAAACAGGCTATTTTAAGTTGTTATTTAAGATAAGCGCTGGATGGATTCATGAATTGAATATATATATATATATATATATATATATATATATATATATATATATATATATATATATATACTCAATCCATCCCAAGCACGTCGACAATGTCACTAAGACGCTACTGAGAGTGAAATAGATTGAAAAACTATAAATGGATTCGTTAACCAAATTTGAAGAACCAACAATAGGCGAACCTATCTATCTATCTATCTATCTATCTATCTATCTATCTATCTATCTATCTATCTCCCTTTCTCTCTCTCTATATATATATCTATATATATATATATATATATATATATATATATATATATAGATAGATAGATAGATAGATAGAGAGAGAGAGAGAGAGAGAGAGAGAGAGAAAGAATGTGGCAGAAATATCTGACACATTGTCACGTTTAATAAAAGTGAAATATTTTAAAAAATGAAAATGTGTTTTTATTTTCGAAATGTACACATAATCCCACTTTATTTCATTTTATTTTCAGTTGTTAACATGAACTGGATGGGCAAGGATCGTGCTTTTATTGTGGAAATGTTTATCAAGAGCAACGAATTGGTAACTGCAACACAAAGACCATTGACCCGCCCGATTACTTGATTTGAACCCATGCAATTTTTTTTGCTGTGTAGATACCTGAAATCAAACGTATGCACTCATCGCCCTCGATCTATTGAACAATTAAAAGATGCCATTCGTCAAGAAATTGCTACAATTCCGCTTGAAATAACCCGTCGAGTTATGGACATCTTTCGTGGGCGCCTTCGATTTATTCTTTTTTTAAACGTAATGAAAAAAATGGCGTTATATGTTCAGTCATTACTTTATTTCGGTTTTATTAAATCTACACATGTGGTAGATTATTTTACCACCCCCTCTATATATATTAATAATGCTTCCATTATTTTTGGTTATTTTACATGTGGATTAAGTTATTATATTTGTATTATTACGTAGTCTTCTGCGGATAGATTTACGTAGTTCTCGATATGTATTTAAATGAGACCTAAATGAGCTCTAACAGAAAATCTGCCATGAATGGTGAAACGTTGTAAGAACCTGAAAATAGAATGTGTCTGATTTTCTGTTATCAAAACGTGAGTTCTTTAATAACAAAGATGATGGAAATAAAAAGGAAAAAAAAATGAATATACATAAATTAAAAAAATAAAAAAAAAAAAAAAAATTATAAATTTTGAAACTCCCAGCATCTGCCGTTCGTAGCCATGTGTAGCCACAACAACGTAAATAAACCCAATCCGGTGAAACGCGCCACAGAAACTTTTTCCAATTTATCATATACCTTTTATTTTGAAAACTGTTCTTGATACAGTGTTGCCCGGATATAAGAGACCCGGATATAAGAGAAACCCGGATATAAGAGAGATTTTCTCTGGTCCCAAATTAGAGCCAGTGTTAATGTATATAAAATAGACCAAATCCGGATATAAGAGAAACTCGGATATAAGAGGTTTCTTCTCCGGACCCGACAACTCTCTTATATCCGGGTTACACTGTATATAAAAATTGATATAAAAAGTTATATTTTGTTATCCCACATATCATTATAAAACAATACAATTTTCGTTTAAATGTAACCGCTTTTGAAGGACTAATTGAAAGCAGACACCATTTTTTTTTTATTTGAACCTGATTTTTAGGGCGGTTTTAATATTTCTTTCTTCTCCATTTGCCGATATAAATATTTAAGATATTTGTTTAATTTGGGGATTTTTATAGTTATTTTTCTTTCTATTTTTCTCTATATGTTTTTTTATATATTTTTTTCTTTTCCTTTTTTTTTTTTTTTGCGTTTCTTCATTTCATATCTGGACTCGTTTTTCTTTCTTTCTTTCCTTGTTTGTTGAGGATCTAATCCTCTTGTACGTTTCTCACTTTCTATCTCGGTCAATACAGCTTATTCTTTTTAACATGACTGACACTTTCCATTCACTCTAATCAGCTGCATGACCAAATCCCGATTTGTGATAACCGACGTATTTCTCCATTTTTTTTTTTTAGTTGTTTGTCTGTATCTTTTCTCTTGTATTCGACGCCCCCCCCCAGCACCACCATCCGATTTTCTGCATATTTCTTTACACCGATCGTTTTACTTTTCATTTTTTTATTTTCATTTTATTTCTTCCATATATTTTTATTTATTTATTTATTTATTTGTATTTTCTGTTTATTCTATCGACAAATTTCTTTAATTTTCAAATTTCCTTTCTTTTCTGCAACATTCTCTCCCTTACCTCTGTTTTTTCTTTATCGTTTTTCATTACTTGCCAACCTGTTTCTTACAACGAATTTTTTTTATCGAATTAGTGGTTTTCTTCTTCTTCATCCTCCTCATCATCATCATCATCTTCATCATCATCATCATCATCATCATCCTCCTTATCATCATCTTCATCATCATCATCATCATCATCATCATCTCCTCCTCCTCCTACTCCTTCTTCTTCTTCTTTTTCTTCTTCTTCTTTTTGTATTCTCCGTGTGTTTCGTTCCTTCCGATATCTTTTCTTTTCCTTTCTGTATTTCATTTTTTCTTCTTTTTCTGCTTCTTCTTCTTCGCCTCAGGTATCTTCTTCTTTATTATTTGCTTCTTTTTTCCTTCTTGGGTTTCTTTCCTTCTCATTTTATTTGTTGTGTATATTTCTTTCGCCCTTTTCCTTTTCTTCTTCTTCTTCTTCTTCTTCTTCTTCAATTTCTTCTTCTTCTTCTTCTTCTTCTTCTTCTTCTTCAATATTATTCTTTTTCTTTCCATCCAGTGTTTTTTTCCGCTTTATCTTAGTTGTTGCATATCTTTCTCTATTCTTTTTTTCAATTCTCCTCCTCCTCCTCCTCCTCCTTCTTCTTCTTCTTCTTCTTCTTCTTCTTCTTCTTCTTCTTCTTTTTTTTCATCATCATTATTTTTCTCCTTGTTTCCTTGTATTTCTTCCCTTCTTTTCTCCTTTACAATTCTTCTTCTTCTTCTTCTTCTTCTTCTTCTTCTTCTTCTTCATTATTCTTCTTTTTGTTTCCTTCCAGTGTTTCTTTCCATTTTATTTTATTTGTTGCATATCTTTGTCTATTCCTTTTCTTTTTTTCTTCTTCTTCATCATCATCATCATTATTTTTCTCTCGTTTCATTTTAGTTGTTTTATACCTTTCTCTCTTAATTTCTCTTTTACAATTCTTCTTCTTCTTCATGAACCAAAATTATTTCTTGCCGCCATTTCCCAATTCAAAACGCATCCCCATTTTCTCCCCACCAGCCGACCTCTCATCGACTAGAACGGACACAAATGCCCAACACCTTCACAACAGCGCTTAAATATCCACCCTCACACCTACACAGATTTCCCTATTCCCTTACTTTCCCCCACCTTACAAACACTCTCGTCTTATAACCCACACAAATTTCCCGCCATAAACGAAATATAAAAAAAAATAATTAAAAAGAAAAATAACAAAACAAAACAACGAAAGACAAAAAATATAAAGAGTCTTCTTACTTCCTCACAATACCGTTTTTTCCGCTTTGGACAGACCACTTAAATAGTGAGTCTGTCTGTCTGTTTCTTCGTCCATGCTTTCTTCTGACAGTGTTTGTTCTTCTTCCCGAAGGAATTGTCCTAGCTCCAGTGGCCGTAACCCTTAACAATAGCAAAGCCCCAAACCTGAACCTCACCCTGTTCAGCTCCTACCATCTCTGAAGCCCAGACCCTGACTCTTATCCCTCTAAATCCGACTATCTTAGCTCCCAAAAGCCCTTCATTCCACCCTTTCAATTTTCTACCTCACCCAACATCCTTGTTACCTTTCATCATCTTATAACATCAGCGATCACCGACAACAACGTCTTCTTGCCAATTCCCGTTAAGACCACTAACAATTGACGGAATAACAACAATGCTAAACACAAAAGTATGTCAATACTGCCATCGTTTGTTCATGCATCATCCGACATCAGCAGTAAATTTATTTAGTTTTTAGTTTTATTTTTTATTTAATTCTGACCATATCGATCGCATCCCAATTTTTTTTTTTTTTTGTGATAGTTTCTGTCTCCTTTGCCCTGTCAACCTCCTGGTGGCATACCCAGCCGGCGTCGTCCCTGCACTTCACCATCACCTTTCCTGCTTCCTGCCTACAAACCCGTCTTCTTCACATGTGACCACTGCCCACTAAAAGTGCAGACGGCGAAAATGCTTTCTTAAATTACAAGAAACACTTTCGCTTTCAGGGATTTTTTTTTTCGATAATAAATTTCACATATTTCTCTCCCTCTCTCCCCAACACTCTCTCTCTCTCTTTCTCTCTTTCTCTCTATCCATTGATTACACCCTTTCTGTAACAATCTATTTTCATTCTTTTCCCGCATTCTTTCTGTCTTTTACCATGTATAACTTGTTTTAAAGATCTTTTTTTTTTCCTTTTCTCTTTTTCTGTTTATATTTCTTTGTCATTTTTTTCTTTCTTTATTTCATTTTCTTTTTCTTCGCGTTTTTTTAGGATTTTTTTAAAACTATATTTTTCCTTCTTTTTTAATCCACTATGCATTCGTATTTTAAAATTTTTATGTACGCAATTTATGTATGTGCTTTATGCATGCACTTTATGTATGCACATTATGTACGCACTTTATGTATGCACTTTATATATGGACTTTATGTACGCACTTTATGTACTCACTTTATGTACGCACTTTATGCATGTGCTTGATGTATGTGCTTTATGTATGCGCTTTATGCATGCACTTTATGTATGTGCTTTATGTGTGGACTTTATGTACTCACTTTATGTACGCACTTTATGTATGTGCTTTATGTATGCACTTTATACATGCACTTTATGTATGCACTTTATATACGCACTTTATGTACGCACTTTATGTACGCACTTTATGTATGCACTTTATGCATGCACTTTATATACGCACTTTATGTACGCACTTTATGAACGCTCTTTATGTACGCGCTTTTTGCATGCACTTTATGTACGCACTTTATGTATGTGCTTTATGTACGCACTTTATGTATGCACTTTATGTACGCACTTTATGCACGCACTTTATGTATGCACTTTATGTACTCACTTTATGTACGCACTTTATGTACGCGCTTTATGTACGCACTTTATGTACGCACTTTATGTACGCGCTTTATGCATGCACTTTATGTACGCACTTTATGTACGCACTTTATGTACGCTCTTTATGTACGCGCTTTTTGCATGCACTTTATGTACGCACTTTATGTACGCACTTTATGTACGCACTTTATGTTCGCCCTTTATGTATGCACTTTATGTACTCACTTTATGTATGCACTTTATGTACGTACGCACTTTTTATGTATGCACTTTATGTTCGCCCTTTATGTTCGCCCTTTATGTACGCCCTTTATGTATGCACTTTATGTTCGCACTTTATGTACGCACTTTATGTATGCACTTTATGTACTTTATTTATGTACGCACTTTATGTACTCACTTTATGTACGCACTTTATGTATGCACTTTATGCATGCACTTTATGTACGCACTTTATGTACGCACTTTATGTTCGCACTTTATGTACGCACTTTATGTATGAACTTTATGCATGCACTTTATGTACGCACTTTATGTATGCACTTTATGCATGCACTTTATGTACGCACTTTATGTACGCACTTTATGTACTCACTTTATGTATGCACTTTATGTACGCACGTTTATTGCTAACGTTCTGTTCACACGGTTGGGTTCTTCCTTGAATTTTCTTCTTAATCCAGATTATTTTTACTGCTTCTTTTTCCTTCATTCATTTCCTTCATTTTTATTTTAATTGTTTTATTTCATTATCTCTTTGGTTCTCTTTTTAATTCTTCTGTTTCATTCATTAACACTATTATTTTATTCCTTGTTTTTTCACTCCTTCATAATTTTCTAAACTTGTTTTTTCTTTATGATTGTCTACTATCTTTTTTTATCATTTGCATTTCCTTCTTTCTTTTCCCTTTTTTCTTATTGTGTTATTTATTTCTTTTTTATTAATTTTCTTTAGTTTTATTTTATTTTCCCTTTTTTCTCTATTCTTCTTCCTTGTTACGTTATACGTCCTTTTATTCTTTTTTCTTGCATATCATATTTCTTTCTTTTATTCTTTCATTTTTAATTCCGTATTATATATACCTGTTCCTTATTTGCTTTTCTTTCTTTGTTTCGTATGATTTTCTCTGTTCTTTATTTTACTTTCATTCCTTTCTTTTATTATCTCTCACTATCTTTCATTTTTCATTTGAGATTTTTTTATTTACATAGGTTCTTTTTTGTCTTTCAATCTTTCATCATTTAAGCTTTCTTTCTTTCTTTCAATGTCCTATTTTTCTTTCTTTCTTTCTTTCTTTCTGTTCTTTGTTTATTTGTTTCGTTCTTTCTTTCTTTCTTTCTTTGTTCCTGTTCTTTGTTTATTTGTTTCTTTCTTTCTTTCTTTGTTCCTTTTCTTTGTTTGTTTGTTTTTATTCTTTCTTTCTTTCTTTCTGCCTATTCATTACTTCTGTTCATTCTTTTTTTCTTTTATTCGATCTTTCTTTCTTTCCTTCTTTGTTCCTTTGTTTCTTTCTTTGTTCCTATTCTTTCTTGCTTCTTTCTTTCTTTCTTTCTTTCTTTCTTTCTTCTCATCCTTTCTTTCTTCCCATTCTTTCTATTCTTTCTTATTTATTTATTTATTTATTTTCCTAGTTCTTTTCATTTCTGCTTATTTTTATTTCTTTACATTTTGACTGCTCACTGTTCATTCTAATCGTTACTTTCTTTTTGATCATTCTTTTGTTTCTCATTATTTCTTCTTTTAAAATTTTATTGCTTTTTTCTTTCTTTTTACTTTGTTCTTTCTTTATTTCTCAGGTCCTTCTTTTCTTTTCTGATTATTCATTTTTTTTCTTGCTTTCTTTCTTTTTCGTCGATCATTCTTTTCCCTTCTGATTATCTTTTTTCCTTTTACAATTTTTATTGCTTTCCATTTTTTCATTTATTCTTTTACTTTTTTATTCTTTTCTTTTTTTTTGATCATTCTTTTGTTTCTGATTATTATCTTCTAAATTTGTATTGTTTTTTCTTTCCCTTTTCTTTCTTTATTTCTTCTTGATTTCTTTCTCAGAACTCGCCATAGATTATTGCGCAGTTAAATTTCCGATTTAGTTTAGTTGTAAAACTCCTTCCCATTGCATCATTCAATTTTCCTTTCACGTATTTCACTCGTTTTTCTTTTAAAATCCATAAAATGTAACATGAAGGTACAGTCGAATAATAAAAAAAGATTTCCAAAACTGAAGCAAAGTAATAGGAAACAAGAAAATTAATTAAACACAAAGAACAGAAACTCTTGTATTGTAGTGAATGCCGGACGATGTCCTTATAGAAGAAGGAGCGACTTGGCACCAAATATATGGTTCTACAGAAGAATTCTGAGAATTCCGGGGATGAAGAATTCCTAGAAAAATGAAAACAAAAAGGATAATTAGAATTAGAATTTGAAAGAGACTGCTAAAATTACTTGAGGAAGGAGAACTTGGATAATTTGATACTCCCAGGACGTCGAACACAAAAGGGAGAGGGTAAGATAGCAGCCACATAATGGCGCGAATTTCTGTGCAAATGGATGATCGGTGGTTTGTGGGGTTGATGGTCAAAAACAAAGTTTACAATGAGCTACAAAGAATAGAAAGATGTGGAGAGCCACGATCGTGTACGCATTGAAGCAACATTTATAATCATCAAGCGATGTTATTCAGATTTCAAATAACCCCCAAATTCCATCTTCTATTGTCTTCTAGGGTATTTCAATTGGATAAAGAATCGTAATACACCATAATACACCTATCGAGGCGGCAATGAATCTTAAAAATCACGGCTTATGCAAATGCAGTGGGAAGGAAAACCTTTTCATGACCAATAATCTACCCATGTGAAAGGATGTAATGCTGAATAATCTCATAACCAATCAATGGTTATGTAGTGCGGGATTAAAAATGTATAAATAGTTCCAGTGAGTTTAAAAAGGAAAATATAGACTCACGAGCCACACAGTAAGAAAAAACAAATATATGCAAAGGTGTGTGTAAATAATATATATATATATATATATATATATATATATATATATATATATATATATATATAACCATCTGCAGTGACACATGCGAATACTTCAAGACGGGATCGAAACCAAACAGCTTAGACGTCAATCAAAGACTCTCAAACGTAGACCATCAGCGAACGCTTTCAAGAAATGGGATTTTTAACACACACACACACACACACACACACACACACACACACACACACACACACACACACACACACACATATGGATATTGACTCATAAATATAGCATGTCTTAAAACAAACTTTTTAGCATATTATATATATATATATATATATATATATATATATATATATATATATGTAAGCAAATATAGGGATATAGATCCGACACTATGAAGAAAAAAAAATGGTAAAATTCGTATTGAAACGGAAGGCTGGTCTTGAAAAATTTCAGTTATCTGCTTTGATTAGTCTTACTCTTATGTCCATCGTCTTTTTCATGTTGAATTGAATATAGTCTAATGTTAATTATGTTGTATGAATATGTCCTGAAGATGGTCTACTAGACCGAAACGTCCGACATTGACATTATATTAACATTAAAACAGCATAATTGCATATTAGGATTTTTGTTTGTTTTTCCGTATATTTTTTTCTATATATATATATATATATATATATATATATATATATATATATATATAGAGAGAGAGAGAGAGAGATAGGAGGCAAGGATAGCGGCCCGGGTTGTGGAATCGGAGAGCAGAGTTCGAATTCCAGTCGTGCTAATACCCTTCCCCCTCCCAGCTATGGATAAATAGCAGGACAGTCTGAGTTCTATAACTTTGGATGGCAACTGATCTAGAAGGACAACTCTGAATTGAAAATCTGCGGAGGGTCGTTTGGGGAATTTTGTGGCACGCGGTGCACCAGATCTCTGTATTCGGCCCTTCAAAAAGTGTGGTTGGTTCTGCACAAAGCCTCCACCGCTATAAACAAATAATTTGTTCAGGTAGACTGGCTGTCAGTTTCTGAGAAATGAGTTGCTTGACAATCATATGTCGAAAACGACGGGGGAGTCCATTACAAACCCCACACACACATATATATAATTTGATAAAAATGTACTTTTAAAGCATTTGTTATATTTCTTTCATAATTATGATACATGGCTGTCACCCGCCTATAGTTTGTATTAATTTCTTGTCTGCCATACATGACCATGTTTCGGGTTCTATTTCCGACCACATTTTACCGTGATCAAAATTCTCTTTGTTCTTTTTAGGTTATCTTTAAATTTAGCGTAGGTCTGATACCAAATTGGTTAATCAGGTTAAACCCATAAAACTCATTTTAATGTTTATTTGGTGTTATCTCATTTGTCTTTTCTCTTTAAAAAAATGGAGTGGCTATTCGTCATTTGAAATTTAAAAATCATTATTTACTCACCAGTTTTATACCATCGCCTGAAGAGGCACATTTTTAGTGCTGAAGCATGAAAGCTGTGTTGTATAGCCATTTTGAACACGTTTAGTTTTAATCTCCATATATATATATATATATATATATATATATATAAAGAGAGAGAGAGGGGGGTACAATCGATAATAATGTCTTCATAAACTTCTACTCCCATCATAACAAAAAAGTAAATTCCGAAATGATCATTGGATTTCTATTTAAGTGCACTTCGAATTTGCAGCCCTCACTATTTACAGGAACAGGAGTAATATAGTGCAAATACATTCAAGAAACTTCACTATCCTATTTTATTTTCAATACGAAACTAAAGACACATAAAATATTCCCAAATAAGAGAGTTGTTAATCCTGACAAATGTAACGAATCATATATATATATATATATATATATATATATATATATATAGAGAGAGAGAGAGAGAGAGAGAGAGAGAGGGGGGAAGGGAGAGAGATCATAGTCATCATTAATAATCTGTACCTATGACTAAAATATTTCTTGTTATATTACGTAAACTGAGTTCAGATTTATCGAAATATCTATCGAAAGAGACAGATTAATAAATCTAGTTATGAAAATGCCCCTTGTGTGGCCAATAAATGCACTAATAAATTCTTTTACAAATCTAATATACGGTTTCTTTACAGACTCTGGATTTCACATTCATTTAACAAATATTTGCTAATATTTGTCTCTTGTTCTGTGTTCTCTCCACCCAGCTTTCATGGACATTATAATGTCTCTTTTCTTTTTTCTTTTCTTTCTCTCACGTTTATACAATCTCTCGAAGAAGTAGTACGAAACTACACTCCTAATACTTCTTTATATTTCTCTATCTATCCTCTAATTACCCTTCTCCGTCTTTCTTTCTTTCTTTCTTTTTTTTTCTTTCTTTCCCTATATTTTATCTCTCAATCTCATCATCATTCTCCCTCTGTTTTGCTCAATTTTCTCACTATTTTTCATTAACATTCTCCCTCTCTATTCTCCCTTTTCACGTGTTTTGTCTCCCTATATTTTCTCTCTCATACTCATTGCTCATCTTCCTCTAGTTTCCTCCATTTTTTTTGGCGTTTTCTTCCTCTGTTCTCTCTCTCTTTCTCATAAACCTACCCTCTCTATTTTGTTCTCCCTTTGTTTTTCTTCTCTGTATTTTCTCTCTTTCTCTTTATTCTTCTTCCTTCATTTCGCTCCATTTTTCTGTCTTTTTTCTATATATATTTTTTCTTTCTTTTTTTATTGATATTCTCCCTCTTCGTTACTCCATTTCTTCCCTGCATTCTCTATATGTTTTCTCTCTGTTTCTCATTGCCCTCTCCGGTCTATTTTGCACCCTTTTTTTTCGGGTTTTTCTCCCTATATTTCTCTCTCATTTTCATTGCTTTCTCTTTGTATTTCTCTCTTATTTTCTCTTGTATTTCCCTTCTTCTTCTTCTTCTTCTTCTTCTTCTTCTTCTTGCTCCCCCTCTCTCTCTTTGACATTCCATCTTTAATATTCACTTTCTTTTCATTATATTTATTTTTCTCTCTCCCTCACTTCCACTATCTTTGTACTTTCTCTTTTTCTCACTCTTCATTGTCATTCTATTTTTCAATACAGAGGCACGATGTTATATGTTCTCTCTCGAGTTCATAATTCCATTATTATGCATATTCACTCCCACTTAATGTCTTACCCCTAGCTCCCCTTTGTGTCTTTCCGCCTCCCTCTTAATATTTTTCTATATATTTCCCTTTTTATCGCCTGTTCTCTCTCAATATCAGAGTTATGATATCCCTGAAATGTCTTCTTGACACAATATACTTTTCCATCGATAAGCTTTTCGTATTTCTTTGTATCTGTCTCATTTTCTTTTCTTTCTTTCTTTCTTTCTTTCTTTCTTTCTTCTCTAATGTCCTCTTCACGTTTTTTCTTCTTTGTTTTCATTTACCTCGCTTGTATTCTGTAAATAAATTTCTGTAAATCTATCCAGAATAGTTACTCTCCAAGCCAGATTATTTTTGCATAACATAATGCGGATGAAGAAATGAATGTATTTTGCAGGAGCGGAAGGACGTCCTCTATTCAAAATCAAAATTACGTCTAACATGGAATATTCAATATGTACCTAGCCTGTGACACTGCATTCGTCCAGTCGGTAGTTAAGCTCTTGCCAAACACGCTGTAGCATGTCTCCTGTAACATTATCCAGTGCAGAAGTGATTCTCTGCTTGAGTTCATCAATGCTAGCAGGAGTTAGGACATAGATCAGTCCCTTCATATATCCCCCTAAAAAGAAATCACATGGAGACAGGTCTGGTAACCGCGGCGGCCATTTCATCAGAAAACTCTCTTCATCTCCACCGCACCCGATCCAACTCTCTGGCAGATTATCAAATAAAACTTTAAGTATAAAATCTTGATCAGATTCTATATATTCTGTAAAAACTTGGTTATTTCAACAAGAATTTCTAGATTTATTGACCTGCAAATGGATGTCAAATTATTTGTAACACACTGTATATCATAAGTTTTTGAAGCATTTACACCTTAATATAGTAAGAATTCTTCTCGATAACAGCCAGCAATCCATTAATTTTGTTAATTTTTTACTTCAGCAGGTCCAATTCCCAGTTGGTGGTTTTAATTGCTTCCCATGGGTTTGCTTTTCTGTTATATTGTTTGTCAACTTCATATAATTTCCTCTTCACGACAGTCCATAGATTTTCGATCGGATTCAGAGCGGGACATGATTGTGGCCATACAATTATCTTCTCTTCTCTAAACCTTTTATACTCAAAACATTCACGTGTAATCTTAGATACGCAAGAAAGAGACTTGTCATGCGTAATTACACCTTTGAAACTGCAAGGCTGAAACTTGTACCATTCAAAGTAATCTTGTCCATGACATTGGAACAGTTAACACTGTTTAGTTTAACTGCTTCATCAAATTTTAATGGTTCAGTAATGGTTTGGCAGACAATTCCAACGCATATCATCCTACTGCTGCCTCCTTGTTGTATATCCGCATCAAATAAATTCCATCCTTTGGCACACCCATCAGATATAAGGGTCTGTCATTAAGGCGGATCAAAGTCAGCACTAAGTAAATCAGGGTGATTTTTGAATTTTTTTCTCTCTTGGGTCATGTTATTTAAGTCATGACAATTTTGTGTGAAAAATAATATCGCCCAAATGTCCGTCAAATCTGAAAGAAAAAGAAAAAAAATCATTAGACGCTTAAACTTAATTCACATTTAAAATCGGTCCAAGTTATTGGAACACCCTTTATTATGGAAAAAAGAAACAATAGTTTTATTAGATGCCTTAAAATTTAATGCTTAAATTATATTAAGAGTAATCTGTAACATCAGACTGCAGGTTTGATAATAAATCCATTATTTTTCACTTTGAAACTGCCTAAAAGATTTGTTTTGTTGTCTAAATTAACAAATTAGCATTTGACAAACATTTTCGAAGCAAATTTGAGTTACTGATGGTTAAGTGATTTGCATAATAATTTCAGACGGACTGCCTATTTTATTAACTCTTTATGTAACATCTTCGTAAGTAAAACTAATTTTCACATTAACACATGTGCCATTCGTGATACACGCTTAGGCGATCATGTATCTTTCAGTACATAACTGACGAGGCAGATTTTTTCCCGCAGTAGGTTGCCAATTATTTCTGAGGTAGACCAGTTGCCATCCAAGACTATAGAACTCGGTCTGTTCTACTATTTACACATAACTGGGGTGGGGAGAAAAAGAGTCTTCATAGCTTTCCTAAGGGTATCAGCACGCAAGTAAATGTGAAAGATTCGGCTGGAATTCAAATTCGGCTCTTCGATTCCTTGATCCGAGCCGCTATCCATTACTCCACCGTAAAGGAGTTATAATCCCCACACAGACATCACATCAGTTCTTGATAATGACTGAAAAATTTGAAAGGGCTTGAACAAAAAAAGAAAAAAAAGAAATTCGGACAGTTTTGCCACAACTTTGAACATAATACCCAACACCTTATCTAAAAAATTGGAAAAATATAATATACAGACATTGTCGGTTCTATAATTCAGATTGATCATAGTAATATCAAATATTAAAACTGATCCACAAAGAGAAGCCAACTCTGTTTATTAAAACAGAGAATATATATTACACAGCAAAAAATCCAAAATTCCCTCATGTGGGTACAGCTTATTTCAGCCGGCGCAACCTTCATACAGCCCCAACTTAGTATCATAAGGTTAATATCGGGGTCGATTCCAGCGGGCCTTTTCACCCATTTTTAGAGAGATATACCCCCCGGCCTCTCCTCACCACCAACACGGGCTTTTTATCTAGCTGAGGCTTCCTTTTGGGTAGACTCGGTATCTTTTCCCCGACTGCTATCTAAAGTAAATTATAAATCTCAGAATCCGAGACAATGGACTTGTCTGGACGTCCAGCGTTGAAGAAGACTGGCACAAGGTTGCACCGGCTGAAATAGACTATAACGACATGAGGTAATTTGGGATTTTTGTTGTGTAATATATTAGGTTGGTGCAAAAATAATGACATAAGAATGTCGTTTTTTGACGTTAAAAATACGTCAAAAAACGACATTATTATGTCATTATTTTTGCACCAACCCTATATATATATATATATATATATATATATATATATATATATAGAGAGAGAGAGAGAGAGAGAGAGAGAGAGAGAGAGAGAGAGATATCTATAGAGAGAGAGAGAGTGAGAGAGTAATACTAACTATTTCCTTATGTTAGCACTCGTCATGTAATGACGAAACAGCAAGTGGTATTATCAGTCGATATTTATCAAATAATTACATTAAAACAATTTTTAAGCAAAATATTTTCTCTGGTTTTATAATTATTATTTCTTTTTAAATAATTTATTTTAACATTAATTAGCAGTTAGCATTAATTAAGTACTTGCAATGGATAAATTGACGCTTTAAAAATTAAAGTGATATTGTAATTTTAACAGATATATTTACCAAAATTACACGAAAATATCTTGAAATAATAAAGAATAAATTTATTCAATAATATCGCCATTGACTTCAACCAGAGCCTTCACAGGAATTTCTTTATTAAAAAATTATTTTTTTGATGCTCACAGAGAAACTTAACCATAATATTTATTACCAGCCTCTTAGTCAGCCCTTAATTTAGAGCAATATTTTCATGCCTCTTTAGTTCCCCTAAAAGCTCGCTTTCAATGCCACAACCCAAAGCCCGAAGCCAATGGAAATGACCCAGATGCGTTACGGTGCAAATTGGGTCAGTTAATGTCCATCACATTATAGGGAAGATGGAGGAGGAAGGGCTGTAAATAGACGGATGATGGCAAGCTGCAGGTGCACAGGCCAGGGTCGGCTTGCCGTTGTCGGACAATTAAATCTCAGTGTCCTTCATCGAAATTCCTGCAGCCTAATAGGCTTTTCTTCTTTTCGATTTCTTTCCCTTTTTCTCTCCTGTTTGTATTCCTCGTCATCATTCTTGCATTTGGACCGTTTTTCTCTGTTTATACTCCCTTCATTTTGCGTTTCGTTATAATACGGGACATTTTCCTTCAAATGGATGTACTATTTTTCATCTTTCTTCTTAATTAGTCAATTTCCTTTTTTTTTTTCATTTTCAATTACTTTCTTTTCTTTTTCTTCGTATGGGTTGTACATCAAATGAACAGCTCATGGTGTGAACTATCAACTACAGTCACCAAAATCAAGCAATTGCTGTCTAGTTCCTCTGCTATGTATTTCATGGTTCTCGATTGTTGTGACCAAGTAAATGGTTAAGTAATAACAAAAACCAGGTTTGAAGATATATCGTATATTAAACAGTAAGTACATCAGAAGAGTATTACACGACTAGTAAGAGTTTATCGAATGAACTAGCGTTCAATTTTATCCCCTGTTCACTGTTCCTCGAACCTTCTCTCCTACTAATCTTATAGTAGGTGGAAGAGTCTAACATGGAGGACCACCACAACATCGATAAAATAAAATGAAGTATCTACAATATTATTGGTCTTGACCTGGCAACTCGGCGTCTGTTACTTTCTCACCGCTGGAAACTTATTTTCACTGCGCTTATTTTTCGATGTTTTTCCTGCAAATCATTCCTCCTAGATTTACGAATTTAAGCGCAGTACTAGATTTGAGGCAAAGCCTCATTATTTTACTGTTGAAATGGTTAGATGTAGCCGTAAATGCTATGATAACAGTTTCTTTTCCCGCACTTTTTTCGCTTGAAGAACGTTCTTCCGGTTTGTTGTTTTCCAATCAACTTTGATCTTCAAAATTTAAATTCAGGGTTTGTCTATCTCCTTACCCCTTTGAACTTTGCCTTCCTAAAAAGATTTAACCCTTCTGCCTGAGTCAAATTTCGCAAATAATTGGTATGTAATTTTTCACGGTAGCTACAAAAATAGTTCCAAGTGTTTACCCACCGTTCAACTAGTACCTGGGCACTAAGTAATTTCTCTACCACTGTTCAACCGGTGTGGCTGGGCATTACGCCATTTTCAAAGGGTTAATAATGCTTTCTTTTCCTCATATTATCTCACACTCACTGCTTGTGTCTGAGAGGCTTATTGCATTAGGTTGAAATTATAGAAAAAACGTACAAGCATTTAAATATCTAATTAATTCACAATGTATAATACGCTTTCATGCATAATACGCTCCCTTAAAATTGTGCTGAAAATGTGGGCAAATGCTTCTACTCACGTATAATAGGCATTCCTTGTTTGCTAACCAAACCCTATAAATTGTACCTCTCCAATTTCATTATGGTCAGCGTTTCCCACTCTTATTTTAAAAATGTTTTTATATATCGAATAATATTATTCTAATTTAGTTTTATGATAATTCTTAATTTATTTTACAATTGTAAGTATTGTTAGATATATGTCTATATTTCTGAGATGAAGTCTTATGTACGTAATTTACATTATTCAGACTATTGTCCTCATCTTTGTCGCCATATTTATTACAACCTTTCCGGTCGTTGTACGCTCCGGCCTTCTTCAGGTGAAGAATGCCGGGGCGTACAACAGCCGAAACATTGTAATAGTGTTAAGTACATATAATTGTATTTTTACATCTTTATGGCGTTCATTTCGCAACTGAAATCGACCTATGAGACGGCAATTTTTTAAGATTTTTTTGTAGCTCTGCATAATACGCACCCCTAATTTTACTTATTATTTTTTAGAAAAAAATGCGTATTATACATGGGGAATTACGGTAATTTAAAATTGAGCGATCTCGATTCACACACAATATATTTTTTCTTTTATTAAATCACAGTTTATATTTGTGGCCATCTTTTAACTCCATATATTAAATATGTCCGTTTTCTTCACCATCATTAAATTTTGTGACCTTCGTAAATAAAATACGAAGTGATAAATCTATGGGAAATTAGCGTTCGATTTGATATCGTATTTACCTTCAAATCGCATCTAGATTTTTGGAAACGTCCTTAATCAGAGACAGTCTGAATGGAATCCAACCTGAAGGTACGCCTAATTGGGGCCCATGATGGGTATATTGAACTTGGTACATTTTAGTGCGCTACTTTCTCAATCAATAATAATAATACCGTAAATTGCGGTATACAAAAGTCGACTTTTCAAGCCTAAAACATATTTCCAAAACTAGGGGTCGACTTCCATTGCTGGCATAAAATCCAAACAACATTCCTAACTATTATTGCACATCATTTACTGTAACACCAAAAAGCTGCCACAAATTGACTCCACTAAAACTTGTGTTTAGGAGCATATCTGACATATTAATACAGAGATCAATATAAAATAATTAGTTATGTTGAATTTAGTGTGCTTATCTATTGACCTAACGAATTTTAAATATTTGCTAAGTGAATAGGAGTAGCGGTTTATCCCTTGTTTCCTGTTTAGGATTGGGTTTCCGCTTCCTTCTAAAGTCTGCTTTATTTTTAACGTCTCTAACTGAACTTTGAAATTTTATTCACTAATTATTTATTTTATTCTTTTTTCACCTCTTAACTAAGAAGAATAGATAGGTTCGCCTATCGTCCGGTTCACACTCCTCCCCGGTCTTTCGAACAGGAGTAGACGTTTATCCTTTCTTTTCTGTTTAGAATTGGGTTTCCGGTTCCTTCAAAGTCTATTTCAACTCAAACCTTTAATGCGTGTCCTTTCTTGCGTTAACTCACAGAGTAACTCACTACCTTGAGCGGCTCTTAAGCTTTATATTCTGTGAACATTAGTAAAAATTAAAGTTATACCAATAAAATATACGGTACCTACCGGTGTATGTTGTAGGTTGTTTGCCATACAACGCATATCGAAAGATATACATTGTTAGGGGCTAAATATACAGGTAAGAGGTGTGATTTTATGTAGTTTCAGCAAAGGTTATCGTATACTGTAGCCTAACCACATGTTTGGGGTCGACCTATACGCTAGGTATAGACCTAACTCCGAATTTTGATCTGGAAATCTTGAGATCGAGCTGCAACTCAATGTCGATTTGCACACTGCAATTTACTGTATATTATGAATATGAACCTCGCTTTATAAAAATAAATTCTGATTGTGAAAAATTGCACAGGGAGTGTGACGTCCAATGAATTAAAATCGAAAAAAAATATTCCTTAATATTTATACGGGGTGGGGGGGTTACAAGTGGAGCAGTTAATTTAAGTAATCAGTCAGTCAGTTATGTGCCATGTGTGATATACGCTTAGGCGATCATGACTGACAAGGCAGATTTTTTTCCTGCAATAGGTTGACATTTCTTTCTGCGGTAGATCAGTTGCCATCCAAGGTTATAGAACCCGGTCTGTCCTGCTATTTCCGATAGTGGGGTAGAAGAATAGGATTCATATCTTTTCCAATGGTATTAGCACGTAAGTGAATTTCAGTCAGTTATGTGTATCTTTCGATATATGACTGACGTGGCAGATTTTTTTTCCCCGCAGAAGGTCGCCATTCCTTTCTGCGGTAGACCAGTTGCCATCTAAGGCTATAGAACTCGATCTATCCAGCTATATATCCATTGCTAGAGAAAGAAGAAGAGGATTCATACCTTTCCCAAGGGTATTAGCACGTAAGTGAATGTAATGGATTCGACTGGATTTCGTACTCGGCTCTCCTGTTCCTCAATCTGTGCCGCTATCTATTACTCCACCGTGCCTCCTAATTTAAGTAATACCAGATGGCAACAACGTGGACATAGAAATGTCAATGTCTATACAGTACATATCACTCTATCTTCAATATTGGACACTCTTTACCCATATCTATGGAGAATATTTGTGATTGATTAATTTGTCTGTTTAACGGAACATCAACTTCTCATGGCTCATTTAATACCGAAATTTAATTTCCTCGTGAGCTTTGAAGTAAAAAAATGATATATGTTATTCTGTTTTCACAGCTGAATACATGGTGAATGATACTCAACTTTTGTTCATATACATGTGTAGACATAATTACTAGAGGCGATGATATATGTTTTATGTTGTAGTTTTTTTAAGTTATATTTTCGAATACAGTTTAATGCATTTAAAAAATAGAATGATATTATATGGATTAATTACATAAAAGAGTTCTTTCATATTCTTTGTTTGGTTGATTTTGTCCAGCGGCATATCCACCTCTATGGATTATTTAATGCCGGAATCTAATATTTTGAACATAATTTTGTGGCTACAACTCAATATGGTTTGAACGCAATTGTATACGTCCAATCTCAGATAAAATGTACTTATTGTAATTCTATCACAAAATGTATTTTTGGTCATTTTACTATAAAAATGTATTTTTACATTCTCATAGTGCTTTGGCCTTGTTTGTTGGTTCAATATTGGTCAATGGACAAGAACTTTAACAGTTGCTACAACGCCCCAGGTCAGTGTGGACATAGGAATAACAGCAATTCAGAGGTGGATTCTCTCAATCTTCAATCTCTCAATCAGCGGCCTTGTACCTTATCTTTTTACTTAGGACTTGGGAAATTACAATATATATATATATATATATATATATATATATATATATAATGTATATATATGGAATAAATTCCAATAACCAAAAATACTATTCTTAAAAGAGTGCTTAATACAGGAGAAACATAATTATTCGAAAATTAGTGTTGAAACAAAATGGCTATATTAGTCGTGATTTTATTAGATATTTATGTTATAATTTTCGAATAGATTACATATATACAGTGCTGTTCGATAAAAGTGACTCACCTGATTGTTTTACCAAATCTTCTCTTCTCTGATGAAACGGAAGTTGAGCTAAATTCAAAGGATAAGCGATCTAAAATCCGAAGAAGCTTTGAAAGCTCTTTGAATTTAGCAGTAAGTACTGTCAAACATCCGTTCAGTATAATGTTCTGCGGATGCTTTTCTTTTCATGGAACTGGTTTCTTAAAACATATTGAAAAGACCTTCTGGAGCGAGCAGTACAAGAGAATTTTAGAGTCTTGTCTGCTCCCTTCTGCTGAAAGGGTGCAAATCGACCCCACCAAGCCCATTTTTATGCAGGATAATGCTCCCTGTCACAAATCAAAATTGATGAAGGAATACTTTGATGAGAAGCAGGTGAGTGTTATGGCATGGCCGCCCCCAATCTCCTGACCTCAACCCCATAGAAAACTTATGGAGCATTATAAAGTACAGGCTCTCGAGAAAGCAGTTGAGCAACAAGTAGGATTTGATTGTGAATTTCATATCCGAATGGAATTTAATGCTTGGAGATGAGATTTGCCAGAACCTAATCAAGTCAATGCCAAAAAGGGTTGAAAAGGTTATTCAAAATAAAGGAGGACCCATAGATTATTAAATATTTCGAACTATATTACCTATTATAAATAAATTATACCTCTATTATTCTTTATTTAAAGCTGTTCGGTTATGTTTCTATTGATTACTAGTTGCAGGAAATAAGTATCATAAATGTGTTATTATTTTGGAACGTGCGGTCGCAACGCTGAGTTTGAATTTAAAATTTTAAGGTTGTGCGTTTTTGTACAAATATAGTAATAAGAGAATTCTTTTGTACTGGTAGGTTTTCCGTCAATGTGGCATGAACTATATTGTTCAATAATTACAG
The DNA here is from genome assembly GCA_903632075.3 of Acanthosepion pharaonis. Lineage (NCBI taxonomy): Eukaryota > Metazoa > Mollusca > Cephalopoda > Sepiida > Sepiidae > Acanthosepion > Acanthosepion pharaonis. The sequence continues at coordinate 302,165 of CAHIKZ030005591.1, read as the reverse complement.
AACTCTCCACTTATTAATTTGCATTATCCGTTAAATTTCGATTATTGGTGCGTTCAATTTATAATTTGAATCATTCATACAAAAACAAATATAGGTTAATGATTTAAATGGCTCAATACATCTTCCAATCAATTTCAATAAGAACCTGAACCTGTATATGAATGATATGACCCTGTTTATAAATTCCAGTTTCATAAGGTCTTTTTTAGTTGCGACCGCACGTTCCAAAACAGTAACACATTTCTCATAGCATTTTTTCGGATTGCATCTCTATTTTCGTTGTCCTCTTATTACCGAGACGTAAAAAATAAGAACAAATCTATTTCCATACCTGAGGATGTCTGTAGAAACAGACGAAATCTTGTAAAAACTAAAAAAAAACTTATGAAACTGGAATTTACAAACAGGGATCATAATCATTCATATACAGGTTTGGAGTTAGTGTAACTTATTGAAATTGATTGTGAAGATGTATTCTCGCCATTCAAATCATTAACCCCTATATTTGTTTTTTTTTGTATGAATGATTCATGTAGTTATAAATTGAACTGCACCTATAATAAAATATATATATATATATATATATATATATATATATATATGTGTGTGTGTGTGTGTGTGTGTGACATGACGGTTGATTTTAGCATGAAACAGACTAAACAAACTGTCACGACTGTGTGTTGACTTCACTATCCACTTTTATATTTACATACGTTCTATCTCTGATTTTGAGCAATTTACCCCATAAATATAACACACCATAAAGCTATATTTTTACTATCTATCTATCTATCTATCTATCTATCTATCTATCTATATACACACACACACTCACATACATCAGTATATATATATATATATATATATATATTGTTCTGTTTATACGTTATTTTTATGGATACATTTATTTCTTTAATTGAATTGTAATAATCAGGTTTATGGGCCTTAATTTTCGAGAAATTTCGGAAAAAATATGCGTTCTCCGGCAGTAATAGAACCGTCATACTCTACGGAACTCCCATTAATCCTGGTGTTATATACCGTTCAGCCACAGAAAATCTCGGGTTAAGCATAGCTCGAATTAACGTTTTTAAATTAATGCTTAATGTTGGTTTCGTATAGGGTACAGGTTCGATTGCTGGCGGAGAACGAAATTTCTCGAAGATTCAGGCCGGTAAAGTAAGAGCAGTGTGTGTGTGTGTGTGTGTGTGTGTGTGTGTGTGTTTTCTGTGTGCGTGTGTGTGTGATACTGAACGGGATGTCCTCTGTACTCGAAATCTAATAATAATCTCTCTTCTGTTTCATTGACATCATAGTGTTATCGATAAATATATTAAAACGGCTCTACCAGAACGACTGCGTTTAAATTTATTGATAATCATTTCATACAGTGGGATGATAAGTTAGAATTTCGAGCCGTGTCATATGAGGAATCTTTCTCGCTTCGTCTAGACAGGTTTGAGGTTTTGTAAGGTGGACTTCACGATTTAATGAGATACCAACTTACAGTCATGGAGGCCATCTTGAACTCTGTGTTAATCTCGTTTAACAGCGAGAATTGTGCATAATCACGTGATCTTCTCCGAACCAATATCCTGTCTGAAGTGAATTGCGTCGCGTCCAGGACTATTTTCCGATTTTATGAGGCCTGAACAATAATCTCAATTTGCGGCAACAGAACGTTCGTTTTCCTCCTCCCGATTCTCATATTCGCGCGAAAAAAATCTTTATATTATTTCGACAGACATCCACCCAAAGTATATTTTGAAATTTTGGTATGGTGGGTAAATTTTATTAACAATCGAAAGTTTTGGGGAACAAAAATAATCTTTGCATTCTTTTGCTGTTGTTGTTTTTAATCGATATCACCCTATGCAAGGGAATAAAGCCACTAAGACACAAGATGTTACAGGGTGTGGAAGAATTAGGAACAGAAACATTAATAATGAGCAGAAAGAGAAAAGAGTAATCAAGAGTGCAGTAAATAGTAATTGACATTGCATATAAACTCTTGCAGATTGTATTTGGCTAGAAAGCATAAAACCGGAAGAAACTGTTAGCATAGCACTTACGGCTATATCTAACCAGCTAAACTGTAAATTGCTAATATCTCGCCGCCAGTACTGCGCTTAAATTCACAAAGGGTTTGTACCAGAGCAAAGAAATCATCCGAGCAATTACCATAAAATATTTATAGAAAAGACACACAAAAGCAACCTTATGGCGGTGGGAAAGTGACTGAAGCAGAGCCGCCAGATAAGGACTAATAATATTGCTGATTCTTCTTTGGATCTTAGCACAAGCTCAAGGTAAATAGCAGGGGCACCGGACCATATGTGGCAGCAATGTGAAAGTTAGATCGCTAAGTAAAAGACCCTTCACACAACACCCCGTACCATGACTACCCATGACAAGTGAAAGATAGTCGTATGCTTTCGGTCATTTTTGTGTAGGAACCTACCACCCCTCTTGAAGATGAACTCGTCTACAAACAAGGACGTTAATGAGTGGCATGTAAAAAGACAGTGTCGGAGAAGTTCTTTTGCTGAGTTAGTTATAGACTACTCAGGCGATATCTGTACCAACTTACCAACCGAATAAACCCCATTTTATTGTTACATGTTATTTGGCGTTTGTCTTTATTAACCCCAAATTAACATCATAACAGTCATGGATATCAAAATAATTAATTTCAGAGTCGACGTAATTTTACCAAAGCACCATTGAAATTAACTTAGCGAGCTCTGTTCCGAAAAATGTCCAGTTTAAATATTAGAAAGAAGTAATTGACACGACTCTTGCAAGTAACTTACAATGCCTTGTGTCATCCTGATGATTGTAAATTTTCAATTTATTTATTTATTTTTTGATTGCATTTCTGATGATTTAATTTCTACTTCGTTCTTTGTTCTTTATCTACTTTTCTCCATCGCTATTAATAATTTATGAGCCAACATATTTCTTAACTTCATGTAATTTAAGACATAATTAAATTAATTTATGTGGTTTGGGATTTATTTAAGAAAGTTCTTTTTTTACATTGACCTAGTTATGCGTATAGCTAATTGAATAGAATTTAAAAAGACAAGCTGTAAATATTCAAGTGTTTCTTATCTATTGGTTATAAAAAGAATACGGTTTTTTTTTTGTTAAATGTAACATTACTGTTTTTTACTATGCATAAAATAGTAGACTACAAGCCAATTAATTTTAACGCTTTTGTTCTGCAAATACAACTCAGTAGACACTGAAATTAGACTTTGTCTATATTTCTGAGATGAGGTATTATGTACAGTATTTACATTAGTCGGACTATTGTCCTTATCTTTGTCGCCATATTTGTCACAACGTTTCGGCCGTTGTACGCTCCGGCCTTCTTCCAAACATGGCACGTGGAATTAGAACAGTCTACCCCAGCGATCGAAATAAAGGGTTCAGTTCGAAATTCCAACCACCTGAAGCGTACAACGGCCGAAACGTTGTGACAAATATGGCGACAAAGATGAGGACAATAGTCCGACTAATGTAAATACTGTACTGAAATTAGACGTTTACTGAATGATATAGTTTTATGGAGATAAGAATTGCATCTGTCTATATTTCTAAGATCTCGACGCCAGCTTAGTACTGCGTTTAAATTCTTAAAGTCTAGGTACCATGGCTATGTACAGAAATGTGGCACAAGGGGAATGGTGAAAAGGACGGTCTTGTTTTGTCTTAACGTTAAACTCAGCTAGCCACAAACACTGACCCAAACATACCACAATATTCCTTACACCACAACAACGCATTCTTACGTACCTTTCTTACTACATCCACCATAATACCGTAATGTCTCTATGAAAGTCCTAACTAGTCCACATATGTACAATTCATTGTCTGTGTATGGGGTGGGGGATAAATCAACAACTTTAAAAATCTAACTCTATAGCGAAGAGCGCTTGCGAACAATTACCATGAAATTATTTATAGAAAAGACACAGTGAGGCAACCTTACAGCGATGGAAATGTTACTGAAGCCGAGCTGTCAGATCAGGAACAATAATATTGCTCATTTTTCTTTCGATTTTATCAAAGATTTCAATTCAAATAACAGCGGCACTGGACCATATGTTGCAGCAATATTCTAAGCATGAACGAATGGTAGACTTATAGATATGTATATGTAAATTGTAAAAGAAGGAATTTTACTTGAGAGCACCTTCTATAATGAGAACCACAATATTTGCTAAATATAAACTGTCATATAGAGAAATATTATTTCATATAGTAAATAGATATAAATCCGTCTGTATTTCTGAGATGAGGTATTTTAATTATTTACACTATTTACATTGTTCAGAGTGCTGTCCTCATATTTATTGTCATATTCAGAACGTTTCGGTCATTTTAATCTCTGGACTTCTTCAGGATCTTCTTCTATATTTCTGAGATTAGTTATTGTAACTATTTATACAATTTACATTGTTCATCCTGTTGTACCCATCTTTATTGCAAAATTCACGACGTTTCGACCGTTGTAGGCTGCGAACTTCTTCAGGATCTGTCTATATTTCTGAGATGAGGTATTGTTATTATTTACACTATTTACATTGTTCGGAGTGTTGTCCTCATCTTTATTGTCATATTCAAGATGTTTCGGTCTTTATACGAACCGGCCTTTTTCAGTTGAGGCATTATAACTATTTATACTATACACATGGTTCAAACTATTGTCGTCATCTTTTTAGCAAAATTCATGACGTTTCGACCGTTGTACTCCAAGGGCTTCTGCAGGATCTTTCTGTATTTGGAGATGGTGTATTAGAACATTTTAAACTATTTACATTGTTCGGATTATTGTACTCAGTTTTGCTTTCATATTCACAAAGTGTCGGCCGTTGTACACTTCGGCCTTCTTCAGAATCCGTTTATATTTCTGGAATGACGTATTGCAACTGTTCACACGATTTATATGGTTCGGACTGCTTCCCTCATCTTTGTTGCCATATTCACGACGTTTCGCTTACTGTATGCTACGGACTTCTTCAGGTCCATCATAAACGAAAATGGCATGCTCATCATTAATTAAACATAGCTAAGGATCGGAAGCTTATGAAGAATGAAGTTCATATATATATATATATATATATATATATATATATATATATATATATATATATATTTTATTTTAAGAAAACCTAGGTAATCCGTATAGGTAAACCTAAGGAGGATAAATATCAGAGAGCTCAATGTAAATCCAAAGCAAATGATTTAAATAAAAACAGACCACTTTAAGGTTCCATGTAATAAATTATTTCACCACAGTCTTTTTAAAGGACTGCGGATCATCAGACTTTACTTAATCTTTATGAACATAATCTTTATGAACCCCCAAAATAACACTTTCAAAGTAAAACAAAATAACAGCGTCTGTTTCTAACCTTTTTTTACAAAGAAAATTAATTACAACTTCTCTAACTTCCTTCTCTCTTTTTCTCTCTATGGGTTTTTTCTTCTCTACCCCTTCGTTATTAATATATAACTTCCGTTAACTTAACCGTTTAAATGTGTCAATATCTGCTAACTCACTCATGTCTTCTCTTTCTCCCCCCTCACTTCCTCACTTCGTTAATTTACATATGTTTAATAAGGTCCGTCAAAAATGTGTAAATTTTCTTTTCATTTTTTGTTTGGAAGTAAAGTCTGATGATCCGCAGTCCTTTTAAAAGGGCTGTGGTGAAATAATTTATTACATGGAACCTTAAAGTGGTCTGTTTTTATTTAATATATATATATATATATATATATATATATATATATATATATATATATATATTCAGAATCATTTTCAACTTATTCAACTCTAACGTTCTAACCTTGTGTCCTTGAGTATCAAAGTGTAGCACAGCTTTCACGTATGATTTCATTTTCAAGTCTTTTTTCATTGTTTTTTTAAATATTAAATATTTTGTGGGATGGTCAATTATTTTGTAACAAGATTTGGGCAATTTTACTGTTACGCCCGGTATATATATATATATATATATATATATATATATATATATATATATATATGACTGACATCATCAAATTTTAGCATTGAATATTTAGCATAAAAAAACAAACAAACAATAAAATAATAAATACAAATTTTATACTCCATAGTCTAAATAAAAAGTTTAAATGCCCTACCCAATAAAAAAAAAACTTTATGAAGTCGTCAAAAAAACAAATGTTAGCGATTTATGACAGTTTTCAGGAAAAAAAAAATAAATAAATCTCCATAGACACTTAACCAGACTAGACGATGTCATCTTCCGTTTTGAATTTAGACACCCCCACCTTACTCTGACTTGACCTCTTTGAATGTAACTGAGATATTGATACAAATTATTAACCCTTATGCCCCTTTTTTTTAAAATAATTGCTCTAGCCGCTACCATAGTAATTTTAATTTTAGTAATGAATATGCTTATAAAACGCATAAATTTCAAGAATTAGTTATTCCCAAAAAAATTCGCTTGAAGATGGAACAGAGCTTGGTACTTTAATTCAATTTAATTCAAATAATTACATTGAAGTTTTCGGCTCATGTTTTGAAACATGAGAACTCTTATGTAGCGATGGAATCATATTTTTAAATAAATAATTTATATATATATATATATATATATATATATATATATATATGTGTGTGTGTGTGTGTGTGTGTGTGTGTGTGTGTGTGTGTGTGTGTGTGTGTATATATGTGTGTGTTTTTTAACGACGACAGGCAACGTTTTTCCGAAACATTCTAATAGATAATACAAACATAATAATCTAACCCATATTTTTAAAAAAATGATTAAAGTAATCGAAGCCTTAATAATAAAAAGAAAAAGCCAACACTTAATAATATTAACTCTGAACATGGACACAATCTGCTGTGTTCAGAAAACAAAACATCCTTATAATTCTAGAAACATACACACATAATAAATATAAAAATAAATAATGATAATGGCGGAAAGTATCGTCGAAACCTCTCGGAATTACAGAAACTTGAGACAGATTCTACATAGGCCGTGTCCAGGAAAAAGACTTGTTCGAACAAAAGAAAAATTAAATAAATGCTTAATCGCAGTACCTTATCTGTAGCCTTTAATAAAACATGTATAAATGAGGGATTGCTACCTAGATATATAATATATGTATGTGTGTTTGTGTGTGTATGCGCGCGTGTACGCGTGTGTGTGTTTGCGTGTGTGTGTTGTGTAAGCTGTGGGAAAGTGTTCCACTGTACGCGTGTTTGATCTACCGCTGGAACAACGCTTCTCTCTAAACTGAAAGAATTGCCAGTGTGTCAGAAAAGTCTCAGTCATAAACATCTATACACATGAAAAGTCCATAAGACGATTTTCTTTTTTTTTTCAAACTGACGAAAAAAATTATCTTTAATGAAGATGTACAGTGGCAATATCTATTATTTGTTTGCTTATTTTGCAAATAAATATATCAAGAGTCAAAAGAAAGGCAGGATGACAAGTGAAAGTGGAAGGTGTAAGTGAAAGACAGCCAATATATATATATATATATATAGGGAGAGGGATTGAGGGTCAAGTAATAGAAGGGAAGAGAAGAAATATAAAATAATGCAGAAAGAACGATTTACTGAAAAGAAGAAAACTTGGGAAATGATGGAATTTTGAGAGGGGAAAATGAAGGAATTGGAGACAGAAAGGAAAACAATGAAAGACAGAAAACATCAAGATAGAATTATGGAATGTTCGAGATAAGAGAATTGGATGAAATGAATAAATAAACCACGAAGCGGAAAAAAGAAAAGAGCAAGTGGAGAAAGAAAGAAAGAAAGAAAGAAAGAAAGAAAGAAGAAAAAGAATGAATGAGTGACAGAAAGGAAGAAAGACAGGAAATTTAATGAATGAAAGATAAAACAATGAAAGAAAACAATTGATAAAGGAGAAAGTAAGAAAAAACAAAGAAAGAATGAATGAATAAAAAACAGGAAGAAAATGAGTGCAAGATAGAAGAATGAAAAAAATTGAGAGAAAGAAAGAAAGAAAGAAAGAAAGAAAGAAAGAAAGAAAGACAGGAATTAGGAAACAAAAATTAATGAAAGATAAAAGAAGGAAAAATTCTTTTAAATAGAAGAAAGGAAGAAAAACAGGAAGAACAATGATTGGAAGATAAATGAAGAAAAGAATGATTTAATTGACATAGATTAAAGAAAAAAGAAGTAATGAAAGAAAGAAAGAAGGAAAGAACGAAAGAAAGAAAGAAGTAAAGAAAGAAAAATGAAAGAAAGAGAAAAATGAAGGAAATATTTAAATGAAATAACGAGCAAAAGGATTCTATTTCGAGAGAGGTAAGGAAAGAAGAAAGGTAAGAAAAATTAATGAAAGGAAGAAAACTTTAAAAGAAAAAGATAGAATGTTTGAAAGGAGAAAAATGAAGGAAATCGAGAAATAAACAACTGAGAAAAAAGAGAATGAAAGATTCATAGGAAGAGAAAGAGAGAAAAAAACGTTGCGAAAAAAGTAAAGAAAGAAGAATGAAAGGGTACAAAAAGAATAAAAGAAAAAGGGAGATGAAAGATAAGAAAAGGGAAAAGAAAAACACACAGACAAATGATCCAATTTTATTTTTGCGCCATTCGTCCCCTTTGACCTCCGCAACACCCAAAAGTTGTCACAGGATTCTCTGCAGTAAAGAATCGTTTCATATGCGCGCGCATAAAGGATCTTTTTAAATCTCTCTCTCTCTCTCTCTCCCTCTCTCTCTCTGTATGTCTGCCTCTCTCTCTTTCTCTGTCACGATGCCAAGTTTGATTGTGCCAAATATGTAATGGACAAAGTAAGGCACGTGTTAAACCTGCAGAAAAAAAAAACGGTAAAGAGATATTGGAAAAGACGAGGCTGGCGGTCATTGGTCAACTTGCGACACTTGTGACCCGACCTACCATAAAAACAAAACTCTGACGCAGCGTCATATTATTATAATGAAATTGAATCTGGCTACGGCCGTGGTAGACAGGCGATCGGCCGTTGATTAACTGATGACCAAGAGATGGACATGTCGTGATCTTCAGAAAATTAGAAGGATGAGTCGCTGGTTTGTAGTGGTGTCTGAGAGGAGCAGAGAGAAGAAAATAGTTGTTGTTATGGCACTTGCTAGAAATGTTCTGAACGATCTATCAGGAAAATACGAAAAAGTTTTCTCTCAGTCATTAGATTTTCGATTTTTCTTCTTTTTCTTCTTCTACGTGTATTATTTCAGAACGTGGGTGATCGTAACTCACCACAACTTCATGTCTTTTACAGCTCAGTAGATTATTTCTGTCAAGCATTTATACAAACTCGTTATGTAGGTCACTCACTGCTTTCTTCCAGTCTCCTTGTCGTCAATATTCCCTGCGAGTTTCAGTCTACAAACACCATTTTTGCGTTATATGCGCAAGAGATATCACCTTCTCTGTTTCTAAGTCTAAATGTCCGTCTTGTTTCTATTTTCCTGAAACAATCGTTTTCTTAGCATCCGTTTTTAGAACCGTATTTCTGTCTTCTCTTCATCTATGAAAGTGTGACAATAGAATCTGAAGGTTTATTAACCGTTTGTGCTTTGCATTCCTGAACAATTTTAACCCTTCTACCTCAGCTCCTGAGTCAAAGTTCGTAAATAATTGGAATGTAATGTTTCACGGGAGATATAAAAATAGTTACAAGTTTTTACCCACAGTTCAACCGGTGGTTAGCCATTACGCCATTTTTCTCTACCAACTTTAAAGTGATCGTCGGGGCTCAAAAGGTTAAGCAAGGCATTCTTTTTACTTGAATGCCTCATATATAGGCTACAAGTTTGTAACCCTTTGGGCGCTGCGTACCTGAACAATTTTAACCCTTCTGCCTGAGCTCCTGAGTCAGAATTCGCAAATAATTGGTATGCAATGTTATACGGTAGATATAAAAATAGTTACAAAAAATATAAGCAGTATACTTAGCGGGCAGAGAGTATGATTGCATTCCTTCACTTTATCGCCAGAATTCTTTCTTTGTGTCCCAGTCTACCAAAATAAGACAACCAATATCAAACCAAGACGCAAGTAATTACCCACCATTCAACCAGTGGCTGGGCATTAAGTCATTTTTCTTTACCGCCGGTAAAGTTATGGTCTGGGTTCAAAGGGCTAAGATAGAGAAAGATGTTTTCTAAATGCTAAGCAAAGTATGGCACCCAATCTTATTGTGCAGTTTGCATCTCTACATCGGTGACTATGTCTCTCCACAGCTTCACACTCCTTGTTTATTTTTCTCAGCTTCGTACTTGCATGCGTTTGCAAAAGCTATATAGATAGGTCACTCTCTGCTTTCCTCTGTGCCTCTTGCCGTCAATATGTCCTCTGAGTGCTCTCCAAGCCTTCTTTTCTCCATATGTGCCCTAGAAATGTCAATTGTTCATCTTTGATTCTAAGTGTATGTCCTTTTTTTAGCATTTTCTTTAAAACTTTGTTGTTGCTAGCATGTTCAGTGCATTATATTCTCAGTATCCTACTGTAGAACACCATTGTTTCAAGTCTCTTCTTCACCTGGGATTAGATTTTTCAGCATCCGTTTCCATAAAGAAGCGATATTGCATACCATTTTCTTTCTTTGTAAGGCAACACAAATGAACTAAGCAAGACGCCTTAAATAAAGAACTCTAAATGAGCCAGGGTAGTCCGTCGAAGTTAAGCAGTCTGCTGTGTGGCTCACGATAATCTTCTGGTAGAGCATGAATCAGTCGATGCTCTCTCCTAACGGACGGAGATTCGGCTGACAAAAGTAGACAATGCAAAGTGCCCGATCCCGCGGTTTCGGTGGCTGAGTAAATGTTGACCTTTGGTCTGAGTGTACGCGTTCGGTTTCCCCACACTAAACTCGACCTTGTATCACATCTCGCCTCAGTTGGAAGACTGAGTAAGTACCAGTCCGTCGGAGTCAAGCAGACAGCTGTCTGACACGCGATTGCCAAGCTCTCTGTCTTTGAGTAGAGTACGGCTCTGTTGGGGCTCTGTCTATGGACAAAAATAGGCAATGCAATATACCCGACCCTGTGGTAGAAGGGCTAGGCAGATTTTGACCTTCGGCCCGTATGTACGCGCTCGAGGTATCCACACTAAACTTGATCTTGTGTGAAATCTCGTCTCACTGGAGAGACTGGGTGAATACCAGTCCCCGCAGGTGACGTCATGGCGAGTAGCCTAAGCAAGGTATAATAATATAAACGCTAGGAGTGAGTTGTAACAGGGTAGTAAACCAAAGTTAAATTTCTAAATTGAGAAAATCCTAATAAACCTTTATTTTATGATTATCACCAAAAGAACATGTACAAGATGTAAACTACGAATTGCATTCCCTAAAATCAAACAAGCGCAAAAATCTAATTATTTAGAAAGTGGCATCGAAATTTAAAGACGTTTAGCAAAAGATGCCTTCCAGTGGGAAAAAAAGAATATTTCGTTAGAAACAAAAAAAAGCATAATGGGCTGTTATGGAACATCGGATTTCCTATCCTGTTCTTGAGTATTTGATTCACTACTTCACCCCATTCGATCACCGTTCTTACCAATTTTCGCCTATTCTTGTATCTTAGTAAGCATAATACAGAGCTGAAACTCTTTTCTGACTCACCAAACATCTTATGGATTGAGTTATATCTTTTTTAATGAATCTATTTAGCTCTAAATTGAAATGATGATACCTCTTCCTGTTGTGATCTTCTAATCAAGCTTTGCCCTCTACTGTTCCCTCTTTTTTAAAACTTATTTTCCATTCTCTTTATGGTTCTTGCCGGACTTTGAAAGCCAGAGTATGAATGTTGGTATAATTACTGAAAGCCTGAATGATATTTTTCGTCTCGCCATTGCTCATTTGGGAGGACAGTGGGACTGACACAAAACGATTTTAACCGGTTTTCTTTCTAGCTTAATAACTCAGTGTTTTTCAGTGATTTTTATGAAGAATGGTGTCTCACTTATGTCATCCAAATTCCCTTGTTGAGAATTCGCTACAGAGGTTTAATCAATTGGATCATGGTTCATACCCTTTTCGCCTATTTTTGTCACTTTCTGAGTCAACTTGATAGATTCTCTCACTATTGTTATCATTAATCTGTCCTTGAATGTTCAATCCAGTAGTCTAACCCATTCGATCACCGTTCTTACCCATTTTCGCCTATTCTTGTATTTTTCTTGATCATGATACTCTTTCATTATTTTTATTCTCTTGTTGAAGGTTCCCTACAGTTAGTTCAATCCATTAGACCAAATCACTTGTAACTAAAGGCTTACAATAGAAATGATGTTCTTTTAATACTCCTGTAAACTTTCGAGTACACTAGCAGTTTTAATAAAGATGTCGCTTTTCCCCTAATTTCAGTTTCTTGCTCTGTATTTCCTTGGTTTTAAAGGATTCTTCCCAGTTCCCGAAAATGATGGCACAAATGACACCCTTATGTTCCAAAATATCATAAGCTCTCAGGCAACGTTAAAAGCTGTTATGGGACCTTACCCATAATAACATAATGGACTATTCCATACGTAATAAATACTGCGCCTCAAGAGGAAGCGGAGAGTTCAGTCCGAAGTCGTGCGACCGGCTGATCGGCTGATCGGTTGAACTCTCTGCCTTCGGGCGGGGAGGAACCCGAACCAGGCTACGCCGAAGGGCGGAGTCTTTTTCGGGGAGGTAAACTGACCCTGAACCCGTTCATACGGGTTCAAAGGGCATATTTTGGTCCGAGCCCACGGGCTCGGAGATACCACGGGCTCGGAGATACCACGGGCTCGGAGATACCACGTTAAACCGGCCTTGTGCCACATGATGCCCTCGGGGGCGGGTCACTAAATACCGTTCAGTCTGAAGTCTGGAGTGAAGAAGTCTGCCAGTCAGTCCGTGGCAATCCGAACAGAGTCGCGTTCAGACAATTACTACTAAACCTGATTGTTCGTACTAACACTTTCTAATTCTCTGTATATATTCCTGTTTGTAATATATCTGTGTTATTCCATATCCGCCTTCGAGTTCTTTATTGGTTCTACCTTGGACTATCAACGTGGTACAAGGAACTGGACCATAACAGATTGCCAACTAATCAAATCTAGAGATATTAGTCTTCCATATTTAACCCATAGATGAGAGGAAGAAGACATGAATTCACATCTTTCCCAAGTATTTATGTGCAAAAGCGACTGCAAAATATTCAGACAATTACCGCAAGACATTGGAATAGTGATACTGGTCGAGACTACATTGTTCTCCCTACTAAACCTGATTGTTCGTACTAACACTTTCTACTTCTCTGTATATATTCCTGTTTGTAATATATCTGTGTTATTCCATGTACGTGTTCGAGTTCTTCTTTATCGGATCTACCTTGGACTATCACCGTGGCACAAGGAACCGGACTATAACAAAAGCGTTATCTATCTTCTCCGTTTCTTAAAAATGAAAAGAAAGAAATTGTATTTCAGAGGAGGTCCATATTAAAGCAGCCATACAGACATGTTCCTTTAACCTCTTTCGGCACACGATTCTTTTCTAAGAAATATATCAATAATAAAAACAGAATGGTGCAACGAAGCAATCCATTCCAAACCAATTCTAAATTCGCGACAGTTGCCCAAGTGCTGCAGCTTTTGCAATTTGCTTTCGACAGGTTACGTCAGCGAATATCACGTGACCTCGGCTCTTCTTTTGCGTTTTGAATGCGATAGATTAGAAGCGTTTTTTTTTTTTTTTTAATTATTTATGGCTATTGGGGCCAGCGAGAGGACCATGAAACCGAGGAAAGAAGAACAATCAATTTTTAATGACCAGTTGGAGATAGAATCAGATGTCTGCGAAAAGATGAGTTTGACATACAGAAAAATGTAAAGGAGAAATAAAGAAAGAGAAAGAAAGAATCCAATTAAGGAAACGTAAACACCAACTGCAAGAAGACAGCATGATCATCAGCAAGAGAAAAAAAAGCATGATCATCAGCAAGAGAAAAAAACCCAGAGATGCGAGTTACAAATTGGAGATACACCATTGTGCAAATTAATTGAAACAACCGTTTAGCTTGCTTTCTTTCACCATACGGTCAGATTTAGACCTAATGGAGTGACAGGGTGTAATCGATTTCTATTTTTCCCTTAGATTATGTCATTTCCACTGGTGTGCAGTAATATAAATCTATTTTCGGGGTGTATGATAAAATTTGTTTGGCCTCGAAAAATATTGCATCATCCGTGATTGCATCAGATTTTTATCACACCCAGACATTATTGTCTCGACAGTCGATTAGTTGTCCTATGGTCATTGTCTGTGATGGACATTACTCCAAGGAAGCGTAGAAGATAATTTAGTGAACATAAAAGTATACACCCTTGTGTAAATTAATTGAAACAACAGCTTTAGTTTCCTTTTTTTCACCATACGGCCAGATTTAGACACACTGGAGTGACAGGGTGCAATCAATTTCTATTTTTTCCTCAGATTAGGTCATTTGAAGTGGTGTGCAGTAATATGAATCTATTTTCGGAGTGTATGATGAGATTTGTTTGGCCTTCAAAAATATTGCGTCATCCGTGATTGCATCAGATTTACATCACGCCCAGATATTAATGTCTCGACTGTCGATTAGTTGTCCTACGGCCATTGTTTGCGATGGACGTTACTCCAAGGAAGCGTACGAAAATTGTAACACTGCACGAACACACTGGCAAGCCTTACTTGGCCTGGAAACTCTCCTGATTTAAATCCAATCCGGAATCTGTGGTCAATCTGCAAGGGACAACTTTGTACTAACATGTGCACTCAGTCTTGGTTCATTGGAAAAAATACGAAAAAAATATAAATAATAACGGAATTATTCGCTTTGTTTCAATTAATTTGCACAAGGGTGTATTATTGCAAAAGTTAATTAAAGGATAATTCAGAGGATAATTTCCGATCAAGCGAAACCTAAAATAAACCGAAATCCCCTTATTCGGGATGTTGGCGATCATGGCTCTCTACAATTTCTTGTTCTTTGTAGCTTTTAGTAAATTTTGTATTTTTGTTATCTCTACTTAACAATGTTCTGCTAACAATTTTTTGTTATCTCTCGTAAAACCCTGACTGTCCATCCATTGACAAAAATTCTTTTTTCTTCTTCTACGTGCTGTGTCCGTTGGCGATCATGGCTCTCCACAATTTCCTTTCCTTAGTAAATCTTACCTTTTTGCTATCTAAGCCTCGTTCTGCTAACCAGACATCAGCTCGTTTTGAATGTTAAAACAGGAAGATGTGGCGAACTATGATCACCTGGTCTGGAAACTCTCCTGATTTAAATCTAATCGAGAATCTGTGGTCAATCTGCAAGGAACGACTTCGTGGAATAGACATACGAAGTACTAATATGTGCGCTCGGTCATGTTTCATTGGAAAAATACGAAAAAAATATAAATAATAATGTTTTTTTTTGTTACCTCTGATAAACCCTGACTCTCCATCCATTGACACAAGTTCGTTTTTCTTCTTCTGTGTGCCGTGTCCCTTCAGGACGTCGGTGATCATGGCCCTCCATAATTTCCTTTCCTTAGTAAATCTTACCGTTTTGCTATCTAAGCCTCGTTCTGCTAAACATACATCAGCTCGTTTTGAATGATAAAACAAGAAGATGTAGCGGACTATGATCGCCTGGTTTGGAAATTCTCCTGATTTAAATCCAATGGAGAAGCTCTGGAACAAGGAACAATCTGTAAGGAATGACTTCATGGAATGGACATACAAAGTACTAACATGTGCACTGGTGCATCTTTCATTGGAAAAATACGAAAAAAAAGTAAATAATAACGGAATTATTTGTTTTGTTTCAATTAATTTGGACAAGGGTGTAGTTCCCTCAATTTGTGGCAAAGTATATAAAAGTGAAACTAACCAACACATAAAAGTAAGGTTGCGGAAACACTGATAAGCCATATTGATTAAATTACTGATAGCATCAGTCAAGCAAGCTTCACTTACCTCTCTCAAAGAATGTACATTCTCCCATTCAAATTTTCTTGAAAATCCATATCTGCGAAAAAAAATATAAATAATAATGTTTTTTGTTACCTCTCATAAACCCTGACACTCCATCCATTGACACAAATTCGTTTTTCTTCTTCTATGTGCCGTGTTCCTTCAGGACGTTGGTGATCATGGCCCTCCATAATTTCCTTTTCTTAGTAAATCTTACCGTTTTGCTATCTAAGCCTCGTTCTGCTAGACATACATCAGCTCGTTTTGAATGATAAGGCAGGAAGATGTGGCGGACTATGATCGCCAGGTCTGGAAACTCTCCTTATTTAAAACCAATCGAGAATCTGTGGTCAATCTGCAAGGAACGACTTCGTGGAATGGACATACGAAGTACTAATATGTGCACTGGGTCATATTTCATTGGAAAAATACGAGGAAAAAGTAAATAATAACGGAATTTTTCGACTTGTTACAAATCATCTGCACAAGGGTATATCAACATCAAGCACAGGTGTAAATATCTGTGAACAGTTTTAAAAGAGTCGTGTACCGAGACCCGGAAACGCATGAGACTAGCGAAAGAAACATTACAAAATCTAAGCAAAATGCTAAGAAACGGAAGTTTTTTTTTCCAAACAAAGGAAAGAGTGCTGGAGCGTTTTGTGTTATCTATCCTCTTATACATGCAGTGAACACTGGCCAGTCTCTTCGCGGATTAGAGGAATATTAGAGAAAAGAGAAATGTCGTTCTACAGAAGGATACTGAGAATTCCATGCCTGGAGCGAGTAAGCAACAAAGAGGTCTTAAAGAAAATGATATCAAAAAGAACACTTTTACTCAGAATCATGCAAAGAAGGAGGGTTTGGAAAACTTAGCTCTCTCAGGGCATATTGATGCCGAAGGAGATTGGTGAAGACAACGAGCAACTTAATAGAATAATTTGACTGAATAGATGGTGGAACGGTTTCAGAAAAAAATCTCCTAAGACCCACACGGATTAGGAAGTTGTGAAGAGCCAGATCGTTTATGTTCTGAATTAAAGATTCACATAGAGGAAGAATAATATAGTTTAATTGTATGAACCCGAGATAATATTTTAATAATTGCGAATGTCTTCTGAGCAATATTTTTTTATTCCGTCACTGGCAGGGTCGTAGGGGCATCATCTGTACTGCAACCACAATAGAAGTGTTTTTTTTTGGGGGGGGGTAAGATATCCTGACGGAGCCCAAAACTCTCAGGGACGGTTGAGAATTCAGAGTTTTCCTTCTAGACCGGCTGCTACCCAAGGTTATAGAGCCTAGTCTGTACCGCTATAAATGATTCATACCTTCCCCGAGGACGTGGCATTCGAAAAGAAATCTATATTATTGTAAAAACGAGCAAGGAATTGGAGTCATAAAAAACGCACGACTATATTAAATATACCGATTTCAACAGAATTTGACCGGAAAGAGAACGAAATAAGCCCAGCTTCTTTAAAGACATTGGCAAAAGTCATGCAATATACGATATTTTATTAAAAAGTATCGGGTCTGTTGTTATATTAACAGAGATAATATGATCGGCCATTGCAGTGACAGACAAAACGCAGTTTTCCTCATTATTTTTTAAATAAATTTTTCTATAAATCTTTAAAATAGCTGGTAATACCCTAGTGTTGTATTTCCCTTTACATGCCTTTCTCTTAGATTTTTTTCTTTGCCTGAATTATCATGACGGTAATCTTACCATTCATGAGATATACGCGGTTTGATCAAAAAGTATCTCTCCTGTTGCTATGATGACAGAGCTAAAATAAGCGGAGTAAAGCCGCTTGGCACAAATTTGACCTTGAACTCTGCCATGCATAAATACCAATTTATAACCTTCTAGCTCTCTTCCGTGGTATATAGCAGTACTTGAAAAGTGTGGGCGTCTCGCTACAGTACAGAATTTCCATCAGGGAATATAGTTTTGGCCCAAATCAAAACATCCCACAGATCTAACAACCACCATATTCCCCAGATTCCATCCCTTGTGACTTTTAATTCTTCAAATATCAAAAAGAGGAACACGATTTCAAGACGTCCAGGAAATCCAACAAAATGAGACCCCAAAAAAGGACTTCCGGGACAGATTCTATCTCCTTCGAAGGAGATTGAATGCCGAATTGTTATATGTTGTAGTTTTCTTTTTATAACACAAGTCCCGATACATTTTGATCAGATCTCGTACTGGATGAATAAATACTAATTTTGTTATATTTAACTTCAGGTTTGATCATCAGTCTCCATAATTATACATATTTTTCATTTTAAATTATTCACGCATATCTGCACCGGGCGGCTAGGGTTCACCTCAGATTAACCTTGACCGTCCCTTTTCAATACTTTTCGATTAGATCATGTATATGCCCAGAATAATATAAAGAACAATAAAAATTCAAAAGCTTTTATAGCTATAATTCATTAAATACACAAAAATAAGAAGGGACGTAAGACAAGGATGTGACTTCTCACCAGACTTATTCATCCTATCCACTGATGCAATCCTGAGAGAATTAGAAGTCCTACCAGGATGCATTATTGGTGACCACAATCTTCACAACATTAGATATGCAGACGATACAGTCTTGATAGTAGACGCAGAGAGGGAACAGCAGGAACTTCTACAGAAAGTAGCAAAAGAAAGCTAGAAGAAAGGACTAACCATCAATTGCACGAAGAGAGAATGTTTGGTTGTCAGTAAAAGTAAAGCCCAACATGCGACTTATAAATTTGAGATTCAAAAATTAAACAAGTTAAATCCGAAGGCGCTTTGGAATGAACATTCAGAGAATGAACCTTAAGAGACGTCAGTGAAATAAAGAAAGAAAGAAAGAAAGAAAGGAAGAAAGAAAGAAAGAAAATTGGAGGAGGATGACAAAGAAAGAAAGAAAGAAAAAAAAAAGAAAGAAAGAGAAGGAAAAAGAAAGAAAGAAAAATGGAGGAGGGTGAGAAAAATAAGAATATGAGGAAGGGGGCAAAAGAAAGAAAGAAAGAAAGAAAGAAAGAAAGAAAGAAAGAAAGAAAGAAAGAAAAGTAGATGAGGATGAGAAAAAGAAGAAATAAAGTAAGAAAGGGAGGGAAAAAGGAAGAAAGAAAAATGGAGGAGGGTGAGAAAAAGAAGAATATGGGGAAAGGGGCAAAAGAAAGAAAGAAAGAAAGAAAGAAAGAAAGAAAGAAAGGGAAGGAAAAATGAAGGAAGAAAATTGTAGGAGGCTCAGAAAATTAAGTATATGAGGAAGGGGCAAAAGAAAGAAAGAAAAAAGAAAGAAAGAAAAGATGAGAAATATAAGAAAGAAAAGGTTAAATATAATGAAAGGAAAGAATAAGAAAAAAGCAGAAAATAAGTGGATACAAGAAAGAGAGAGTTAGGGTTAGCGTGGGAGAGAGTGTAAGAGAGAGTGAAAGAGAGAGTGAAAGAGACAGAGAATGAGAGTGGAAGATTGAGTAATAGTGAAAAAGAGAGAAAGCGTGTGTGTGTGTGTGAGAGAGAGAGAGAGAGAGAGAGAGAGAGAGAGAGAGAGAGAGAGAGGAGGCTGAAAGAAGAAATCTCTCAGCAGTGGCATTACCGGTAAACAAAGAAGGGAAATCAGAAGCTACAAAAGAACATTTGTTATAAATCAGAGAAAGAAAATGAAGGAGAAAGCTAAACCAAATCCAGATGAAGAATTTGAACACGTGAGAAAATGGTGTTGAACGGGTTAAGGATATAATGAAGAGGTATTAATGGAGGCGGAATAAGTAAAAAAAAAAAAGAAATAGTCATGAAAATTAATAAGAGAAAATGAACTGATGAATCTGTGAGAAGATTAACTTATCACTTTTGCTTGACAATACATCATTTTAATTTAATAAACAGAAATTAAGGACAATAGATTTTTAGAAAAAAGTAAGGACACTTTACAAATAAAATCCCACCGGCAGGTTAAATTGATATTTTAATTATTCCTTTATTTCATACGTACATGTCTACCCGGCGTTGCTTATGTAATTGTAGCTAAAAAGTTGTAAACTTATCATTTTTTTGTCTTGCAAACAATTCCCGTAAACCGTCTCCTGTTAAGCACTCTCATGGCAGGAAGAAGTGTTTTCTGTTCGATACAGCAGTAACCGTTCTACCTTTCGCCTCGTTCTACCCGTTTTTATTTCCCCATTCACAGCCAAAATTTGCATATGCGAAAAGCTAATCTCGCGAGGGAGTATCTGACTCCAGAATCTATCCTGATTTAAATGCGCGACCCGCGAAGCCGCCATTTTCTTCCGGGGTGATATGCAAATTAGTTTGCATTTAAGTTATATTTCCATAACTAAACTACGTACTTGTCAGAAGGAATACACGATACAACAACATGGCTTTGCAGATAGGATATCTAACATCATTAGGGGACCCTGAACTGGTTGAAACCTGGATAAAATGTTTTTCTCTGGCCTGAGGATATATCTTCGTTTTCCACTGGCAAGAATCAAGAAATTGAGTGACAGAAAAGAGATAGAAGTAGTAAATGAAATAACGGATTTATTTCTAGCATCAGACGGTTGTGAGGCCGTAAAAAGGATCTTCGTAATAGTCTATCCGAAGATGCTACAAGTCTTGATGTTTGAAGAAATTGCCAAGATTTTACAAGCAAATGTACGTTCTAAAAATAAACTGGTCATTGCTGAGAGAACGAAGTTTCTTGAAATCAGGCAAAACCCGGATGATATCATTAGACAGTCTAAAAGAAGCATCGAGGTACTGTGAATTCGAAAAGTTGGGTACAGGACTGATTATAGAAGAGGATTTAATACAGTTAAGATTAATTGAAGGTCTGTATGCTGTCTTGAGTAAGTACAAATTACAAGTCTAGAACATGAATATTGCAATAAGTTTTGAATTTTTAAAGCAACTAGACTTAATTTAGAGATTTAATACCTTAACGTGGCGACATAAAATACAACAGAATTTGCGTAAATGGATAAGACTTATACTTATTTCAAAGGACAGAGGAAAGAGGTCATGGAGATTTTGTAGATCACATGGTATAATGATGCCAAAGAGGATAGAGGAATCCTATCTAACTAGATAAGAGGGAAGAATAGTATTAGGGGTCTAATATTACTAAGAACTACAATGGATATGAAGTTGGGGAGAGCCTACGTAATCAAAGGATGCGGTAAATTTGGTGATATGCAAATGTAATTGTATTTAAGTGGGAAGAGTTCTACACTCAGGGGTAGTTATCTTGCCTTCACTACGCTAAGTATTTGTGAGGACGGATACACGGGACATGTTTCTTTTTCGATAGTTTACACGCGGGACACGATCGAATCTGTGTTCACTTTGACGGTAAGCCATTTTCTTCTAAAAGATGCAAGCAACCCTGGGCCTCTTTGCCCACTGTAGTAGTTGACTGCAGGATTGTATAAAAAACGTAGTTGATGTGAAGTATTATTTTAAGTTAGAAACAAGTTAATTCTTTTGATGACTTACACACTAAAAATCCAAGACCAAATTAAGACAAACTGTTTGATAATCAAAAACACTGTATAATACAAAGTGTGTGTAGAAGGAAATATTGCAATCTAGAATCGTACCCAAATATCAAGAAATCTCGTCTTGTTTTTACATCAATCCACTACTTGTTCAAATTGATTAAAAATTGTGTCCTCAAAAAAACGTGCTCTTATATCAGTTGCGTCCTCGCGCATGCAAAATCGCCAATACATGTGCTGTGATGAAATTACAAATGGCGACCATCACCGCCAACTTGGTCTCATTTTATTACACTCCTCCCTGATCTTATGATCACAAAGAGTACAACCGGGTGCGGGTCGATTCCGACGTGTACTTCTCCTAAGAGGGACAGCCGATTCGTCTGCAAGTTATTCCTCGTCATCAAATGATTCTGGTGTATGGAGGTTTCCCCTCATTAGAAATACGGCTTGGTCATCAAGTTGATCGCGAAAAAACTCTTGTGTCAGTCTTCTGATAGCTAGTGACAAGGGGATCGATTTACAAACCTGGTTCGTCTTCAGATGTGTCGTCAAACGAATTCTTATCGTTATTGGATGATTCTGGATCTCGATGATCCTATCTGGATCAGCCTTGCACTATCCTCCGAGATTCTCTCACTTTCAGACGAGTGTGGATCTAGAAAGGGGTACAAGTCTTTCACTAGAGAATCGTATAAAAAAACCCCGAAGCACTCACAGGATGCATTAAAGGCAAAAAGGACGGAGGAAAAAAAAGCACATTTAATTTACTGTCTTAACATACAAAACGAGCTGATGTATGGTTAGCATAGCGGGGCTTAGGAGAGATAGCAAAAAGGCAAGATTTACTAAGGTAAAGAAATTGTGGAGGGCCATGATGGCATACGGCACATAGAAGAAGAAAAACGAACTTGTGTCAATGGATGGAGAGACAGGGTTTACGATAGGTAACAAAAAATTGTTAGCAGAACAGTTATAAGATACAAGATAACAAAAACACAAAATTTACTAAAAGCTAAAGAAGGACAACCAATTGTAGAGAGCCATGATCGCCAATGTCCTGAATAAAAGGATTTCTGTTTATTTTTGCTTTCGTTTGATCGGAAATTATCCTCTAAATTATCCTTCAATTAACTTTTGAAATAATACACCCTTGAGCAAGTTGATCGAAACAAAACGAATAATTATGCCATTATTTAAATTTGTCGTATTTTTCCAATAAAACATGACACGGTGCACATGTTAGTACTTCATATGTTCCTTCCACTAAGTCATTAAATGCAGATTGACCACAAATTTCCAGGCCAGTGTATAGTACTTTGATTTGTCCACTGGTGATATTTGCCAGTGTGTTCGTGCAACGTTAAAATTTTCGTACCACAGATTCTGGATTGGATTTAAATCAGGAGAGTTTCCAGGCCAAGTAAGGCTTGCCAGTGTGTTCGTGCAGTGTTACAATTTTCGTACGCTTCCTTGGAGTAACGTCCATCGCAAACAATGGCCGTAGGACAACTAATCGACAGTCGAGACATTAATATCTGGGCGTGATGTAAATCTGATGCAATCACGGATGACGCAATATTTTTGAAGGCCAAACAAATCTCATCATACACTCCGAAAATAGATTCATATTACTGCACACCACTTCAAATGACCTAATCTGAGGAAAAAATAGAAATTGATTGCACCCTGTCACTCCAGTGTGTCTAAATCTGGCCGTATGGTGAAAAAAAGGAAACTAAAGCTGTTGTTTCAATTAATTTACACAAGGGTGTATACTTTTATGTTCACTAAATTATCTTCTAAATTATCCTTAAATTAACTTTGTCACCAGCGTTCGTAATATGTATTCGTGTTCACCAATATGTGGGTCAGTCAAGAATTGCTACAAAAATTGGGATTTTAGAGTTTGCGGTGGGGTTCAGGGTTTAAGTACTTTAACCAGGATGACGTACGACTCAGATAAAATGTATCATGAGTAAACGAATAATGATTTCTTCTTTCATGTGCCGATCATGACTCTGGATAATTTTCTAGCTCTTTGTAGCTGTTCTTTTTAGCTTTTGCTAGCTTTCCTAAGCCCTGTTCTGCCGACCAAGCAAAAACTCGTTAGACGGGAGCAATACACTATTTTGCCTATATCCCTTTCGCCTTCAATGTATCCTGTGAGTGTGAAAATTTTAAAAGCCTTTTGGGAATGTTTTTTGATGTTAAAGAACACTCGTTGCCAATTTTGTAATATCAACGAATACTCGTTGTCATTTTCGTAATGCTCATTGTATTAAAGACTTTGTCATCGCAGATGCAACCATATTAACGCCGTTGAACAATACTGGTGTTAAACGCCTTCGAATATCACTTGCACTAATAGTACTTGCTCGATAATACACGCTCAAAAAGTAACCACCGAATAGTAATCCGTATAGTGAGATATTCACTAACCGCTCCACGCTACCGGATGCAGCACCAGGCTAAGTTTATTGTAGGGTATCCGAGCTCGTAGGCTTGGTCAAAAATTCCCCTTATGCCCCGTAAAAACGGGGTCGGAAAGCTGTCCACCACCCCAGACGAAACTCTGCCCTTTGGCACAGATTCGTCTGGTTTCCTCTCTGCCCAGAAGTAGAGAGTTTGACAAGTGCACTTCCAAAGTAATCCAGATAGTGATTACTTAGACGCCACGCTAATTCGCATATATACATTTCCTTTAGCATCATGTGAACTACTAATTCAAAATGGGATCGCCCGTGTTTGCTCTCTGGGGACAATATATAACAGAATGTAAAATGAAAATATAAGAGCGAAAGAAAGACAGAAAACGAAGGAAGAGAAAAAGATACATATGAAAGAGAATTGAAAGAAAACCAGGGAAAAAGAAGAGAAAAACAAAGATGAAGGACCTTTTAAAAATAAGTGAGTAGAAATGAATGAGAAAAGAATATATATATTGGGAAATAAGATGTGTTGAAGAAATTTGATTACTAATTTAGAGTACAATAATAAGAACAATACAATAAATAATAATAATAATAATAATAATAATAATAAAAAGACAATAAAAGTACAATAATGACAAATTAGTGTACAATAAAAATTATAAAGATAATAACAATAACAGTTATAAATTAGAGTACAATAACAATAACATTAATAATAATAAATTAAGTACAATAATAATGAATTAAGTACAATAAAATAATAATAATAAAAACTGAAGTACAATAAAAACAATAAAAATAATAAATTAGTCTACAGAAACAAAATATTAATAATAATAAATGAAGTACAACAACAACAACAACAACAATAATAATAATAATAATAATAATAATAATAATAATAACATATTAGAGAACAATAATAATATTAATAATAAATTGGGGACAATAATAATAATAAATGTGAGTACAATAAAAACAATAATAAAAAATAAATCAGAAAACAATAACACTAATGATAATACATTACAGTGCAATAAAAGTACAATAACAATAATAATAAATTAGAGTACAGTAGCAATAGCAAGAACAACAATAAATTAGAATAAACAATGAGTACAATATCAATAATAGTAGACTAACGTAAAATGATAAAAATAATAATACTATATTAGAGTAAAATAGAAACGACAATACTACTACTAATAATAATAGAGTACATTAAATCTACATTAAGAATAATAAGTATAAATTAGATTAAAATAATAATAAAAAATTAGAGTATAATAATAATAATAATAATAATAATAATAATTAACATGAAAAGCGGGATCTGCCAATAAGATTCATTGTAAGCACTACTTTTCTACCTTGCATAAGCGCAACAGTAGCTACGGTTTCAAGTCAGAGAAAGGCAAACTGAATTACGTATTCTATATTGATTATGTAAAAATGTTTGCCAAGGATGACAACCAGCATAAATCCTAATCACTACTTTCAAAGCCTTCAGCAAAGACATTAGAATGGAGTTCGTAGTACGCAAATGTGCCAACGCCATCTACAAAGACAGTTAACTAACGAAAAGTACGGATTTAGACTTTGATATCAACAACAAGATTAAGGAACTAGACCAAGATGGTAGATACAAATACTTAAGAATTAATGAAGGAGACAGAGTACAACATTCATTTAAGATGAAGATCTAAATATTAGAAGAGAGTGCGTTTGATACTAGAAAGCGAACTAAATGGGGCCAATAAAATGAAGGCTATCAACACCTTAGCTATACAAGCAGTTACATACAGCTTCAACATTATTAAATGGAAGTTGAATGACATTAAAATATTGGACGCCAAAACCAGAAAAATGCCTATCCAAATGAGAATGCTAATGGCTTGTATGTTACTAGAGCTTTCGAAGGCTGAGCTCTAATCTAACTTGAACTAACTCTAAAAACTACAACAATCGAATTGGTAGCCAACCTCAGCAATGAGCCTCTCCGACAGATATTAAAACACCAAATCCACTGCATCAACAAAGAAGCTGCACTCTTTCAGAAACAGCTTAATATACATGAAATCCTACCAACAAAACACGAAGCAAATACCATCTATGCCAAACAAGTAAAACAGAAAGCAAAACAACTTGGCCAAATGAAAATACAAAAAACTAAAAATAAATTAAATGAGAGGACAAGGTGTTGCATGGCAAATACACAACGAGAACGAAAGAAGCAGATGTGGACGAACAGAAAACACATCAGTGACTGAGGAGCACCAGGCTGAAAACTGAGATAGAAGGCCTAATTGTTGCAGCTCAGGACCAAACCTCACAACCAGATCCTATCACTGTCACATAATCAAGGATGAAACTAACCCGAAATGCAGGATCTGCTGAAAATATGATGAAGCTGTCGACCATATTATCTCAGGATGCCCGGAACAAGCAAAAAAGGATAATACCCACAGGTATAGCAAAATAGCAACATATGCGTACTTAAAGATGTGCAAGAAGCACAAAATCGAAACCACTGAGAGATGGTATGAGAATCAACCAGACACAGTTACCCAAAATAACGATGTAAGTATCCTCTGGAGCATACCAATTCAAACTGACATGGAAATTATATTTATCCTAAAAGACAAGAAATTCAGGAAGTGTATTCTTATTGACATGGCAGTACCATCTGAGAGAAACATCTCCATAAAAATTATCGAGATATTGTCTAAATACAAGGGCCTGGAGACCGAGATTAACAGGATGTGGGGAATGAAGACCGAGAATGTACCAATAGTAATCGGAGCACTGAGCCTCGTGAGAAAAAAAGGAATGGACATATTTTACTAACAGTGTCCCAGGTAACATCAACATAAAGTTGCCCAGAACATCGCCCAACTAGGAACAATCAATATACTAAGAAAATGCTATCAATTAAATGACAATTCTCCTATAGTTTCCAAGTAACATAATCTGAACCCGCCTCTACATGACACAAAGCAGGAAACATAACATACACAAATAATAATAAAAATTAAAGTACAATAAGAAATTAAAGTACAATAATAATAATAATAGATTAAATAATAATAATAAAATTAGAGTACAATAATAATAAAATGAATTAGAATAATAATAATAATAATAATAATACGTTAGAGTACAATAGACTCAAACCGGAAAAAAGGAAAGAGAGAAAAGTATATATATATATATATATATATATATATATATATATTGAAATACGAAAATACACAAATTTGTATATAAGTTAAACTTCTATTGAAATATCATGACATAAAAAAAGATGAATTGAGGATAGGGGAAGGAAGGTGAAAAGTAAAAGATAAAGGTTCACTGAGAACAAAAGAATATCTGGGACGATTGAAAAAGAATAAAACTCTAAGAACACAAAGAAGAAAAGAGAAAGAACGAGAGAAAACAATCAGGGTAAGGAAAGTGTAGATTTATTGTATCTGGGTCAGATTTTGAAGAGATACGCTTGAGCAGATCCATCTTCGGTTCAAGTATTGCTGATTGAAAATAGCTTTTGATTTCAACAAGCCTGCGAAAACCAGAAAATTGGTCATCGTACTGACAGTGAATGAGTTGAGGAGAAAGGCAGAGTATCGTGACAAAGAAGGATTAGAAAAAGGGGGAAGTGAGATAGGATGTCATTTGGAAGGAGGGGATTGCTAGCTGATTAAAGAGAGAGGGAAAAGGTACAATAGAGAGAAGTTGGACTGGAAAATCAAAAGAGAAATAGAGTTATATAAGAAAGAGAGGAGAGAATATACGAAGAGTTGAGGGGTCGTAGAAAATAGAGAAAGAGAAACAAGTTCTAAAATAAATGTGATATATATATATATATATATATAGAGAGAGAGAGAGAGAGAGAGACAAAGAGAGAAAGTGTCATACCTGAACGTACCTATTCTATTATTAATAGACTCCCCCACACATAATAGGTAGTAGTAGTAGTAGCGGTCGCCAGCTGAGCTCAGTGGTGTTGAGTGAGTGATGTCGGACATTGAAGTATCAACCATCACAACTAGATTGCTGCTTCATTAATTATTATTTCGAGTTCCTAACGTTTTGTACGTCGGACACTTTTTAGGGCCGACTTAGCGAAATACAAGCCTCCACTGTGAAAACTACTCTACAACAGAAAGTGAGAGAAATAAAATGTAAGAGAATGGACAATAATCATTTTTAATGACTACTTGGAGATATTTATGACATACAGAAAAAATTAAAGAAAGAAAGAAAGAATAAAAGAAAGAAAGAAATCTAAAGTACAATTAAAGAAATGTAAACATCAACTCCTAGAAGACAGAAATTATTGTCATCGGTAAGAGAAGAATCCCAAGATACGAGTTACAAATTGGTGATATCAACATCAAGTAGGCGTAGAAACATTCTTAGAAGTGGAAGAACAATGTGGCACCGAGATCCTAACACACATGAGATTAGCGAAAGAAACATTGCAAAAGATTACCAAATTTGCTAATAAACGGAAAAAGTATTTACATTAGTCGGACTATTGTCCTCATCTTTGTCGCCATATTTGTCACAACGTTTCGGTCGTTGTACGCTCCGGCCTTCTTCAGGTGGTTGGAATTTCGAACTGAACCCTTTATTTCGATCACTGGGGTAGACTGTTCTAGTTCCACGTGCCATGTTTGATGGATGTCAGCTATCAGTTATCTCCTGCTAATTTTCCCTCTGAAAGTTCTCCACTGCCTCAAGGACACATGGCACAGTGGATAAAGGCGTTGGTTAGATCCAGTGACAGACCCAAAGAAGGTGAGTTCAATTCCTGGTTAAGGACCGGTAGTTAGAAACCGGAACTCTTACATTGCCTCTTGAGAGGCTGCTCTGATCAACAGTCGCATAATATCAGGGTTCTTGTAGTGCCATGTCATACATGGAAGGGTGACTCTGCAAGCATTTCTGGTGGGCAATTTCGAAGCCACACTATACTACAATCTGCACCAATTCCCATCCAGCACATGTTACATTAGACGACTGACTGCTACTAGTACGCTTGGCCTTTCCTTACTAAAACAACACTCCATGATGATAAGCAACCAAAGATATAAAGATAAACCAGCTCAATAAAAAAACACCTACACCCCGCAATCGTTCTTTCTCCAACATGCGTGGCATTCGTACCAACTTTTGCAGCGTGAAAAAGTTCTTCTTCAAAAACTCTCCGGTCATCATAGCTCTTTGTGAAACTAATCTTAACTCTTCAATCCCCTCTTCTGATTTCTCAATTCCTGGCTATCTTTCTCTTCTTAGGAAATACTCTTATGTCCACATGCATGGCCTGGGAGTATATTTTCGTGAACATCTCCCGCTAGGGAACTCTCTCTTGAATCTCCAGACCATTTTTACATATTTCTTGTCGATGTCTATTTTTGTCTCCTGCCGTAGTAAGCATCTCTGCCCTCTTGGCATCTCTGATTATGCGGTACTGTCTGTAAATATCTCCTTCCGCTCCCCCTCCAGCCAAGAACCTTCTATTAATAGAATATATTTTTGTTATCAACGAGCAGATTGGGACTCGTTCCATGATTTCATTCCTGACATCCTTTATAATCATGTTCTGAAATTTGCGACTGCGGTCACTTTCTTGGTGAAAGCTGGCATCAATGCTTTCATTCCAGCATGGAAATACCAAGTTAAACCGCGTTTATCTCCTTCGTTATCATTTGCATGTTCGGCAGCTATAGTCCACAGAAATTAATTCCTCCGGCTGCACCAGAGCGTTGCGTCTGATTGCAGCAGACGTCTCTGCTCGTAACGTGTACAAGTGTCTCCTTAATGAAGCGGAGTTACTGTTTGCTGATAGAATGAAACAGCGTACAGCATCTCGCTGGTTTGATGCTTTGCTCGTAAATTCTCTTCCAACTCAACACTCGATTTATTTGGAGTACCTACACCTGATTTCCCCACTAGAACTGAGGTTCTGCTAATTGATATGCGCATAACCCTGTCACTGGTCTCGGATATCGTTTCTAAAATAGAATCCCATGAGGCAAGCGGAGATGACGGGATCCCAGCCGTCGTCCTAAAGAAATGTGCTCCAGTGTTGGCTCCATTTCTCTCCAAATTCTACAACTATTACCTCGCTGCTTCATGATTTCTATCTTGTTGGAAGTCCTCCTCTTGCTCTTTAAGAACTCTGGAGAATATTTTTCACTCCTTAACTACTCACCATTAATCGCCTATCGCATTTCAGCAAAGTATTCGAGGCTTTAATCAATGCTGAAATAGTCAAGCATCTTACCTCTAACGATCTACTCTCCGACAAACAATGTGGCTTCCGTTTTTCCCAGTCTACTGCTGACGTGCTTACGGCCATCACTGAATGGGTATATTAAGCTCTTGTTAATAACAGCAACTCTCGAGCTGTGGATCTAGGTATCTGAAAGATGTCTGACAGGGTTTAGCATGTTGGTCTTCTACGTAAGTTTCAGTGCTATGGTATTACAGGTCGATTGTTACATTTAATCCAGTCCTTCCTATCAATTCGTGAAATGAAGTTCGTTCTGAACGGGCTCGCTTCCAGGTCCTTTCATACGAACGCGGGTGTACCCCAGGGCTCTTTCCTGTTTGTGTTCTACACCAATGATCTTCCTGTTATCAGCTCACAAGTAGACATTTATGCAGAACACACTTCTCGATTGGCTCTAAATCAGAAGAATTTCCAGGCCAGTATATAGTACTTAAATTTGCTCACTGATAAGGCTTACTAATGTCTTCGTGGAGCGTTACAATTTTCGTAGGTTTCCTTGGAGTAAGGTCTATCGTGGATAACGGCCGTAGGACAACTAATTGACAATCGAGACAATAATGTCTGACCGTAAAAAACATCTGATGCAATCACGGATGAAGCAATATTTTTCAAGGCCAAACAAATTTCATCATACACACCGAAAATAGATTCATATTACTGCACACCACAGCAAATGACCTATTCTGAGAAAGAATAAAAATCCATGATACCCTTGTCCCTTCAGTGGGTCAAAAACTGACTAATTTGTACTAATTTGTACACGGGTGTATGGTTCGGTTCTTCTGCAATATATTTCTGCAAATTTGACTTTTCTACAAATTCTTTCAAGATAATTGTTCGGATGAGCTTTTCGCCATTTTATCTAGAGTTTATGAATTTAAACGCAGTACTAGATTGGCGATGAGGTCTCGTCAATTTGAAAAATGAATTGGCTACATGTAACTGCAAGTTCTATGCTAACAGTTTCTTCTATCGCACTTCCCGCTTGTAAAACTCCTTTAGTTCCATGTTTTACAGCCAACTCTGGCCTTGAAAAATTTCATGATCACCCTTCTCTTGTTCTCGTTCTATAATGTGTCTGTTTTCTAATTCTTTCACACCCAGTAAACCCTTTGTATATTAGTGGATTTACTGCATTTCATGGGGTGAATTTGATTTAAAAATATATAAATGTCTTATGTTGAAATCAAGATAACTTTACGCAAGATGATTGCAATATATTTGGAGAAATAGTGGCGTCTATTTTTAAACTGAAGCCAGGAGGAGATGGTTTAATCGCTTGAAGCATATTTCATAAATGTTTAGCGATTAAACAATAAATGTTTTGTGTCATGTCAATGATTTGTTTTATTTGTGGCAAAGTGCAAAAGCCTCTAACTGTGGGGATTCCATAATTTTTACCAGCGGTTGTATACGCTTGAAAACTTATAACTAATAGGACAGTAAGAACGTCTGATGCTTCTGTTAGTTTTGTTATTATTTCATTAATCTTATCAGCATGGATGACTGAAAAGAAAGTTAGGTCGATGAGGAGAGGGAAGAACAAAAAGGTGAAAACTAAGAGAAAATGGCGGATGAGACGATGAATAATTGTACATTGAAGGGAAAAGTTTGGTGGAGATATTTGAGAAGATTAGCAAAACGGAAAAATAGAATTATAAGAAGGGAAATGTAGCGAAGGCTAAACAAAAAAATAAAGAATTGATGTCATGTGAGAAAAAGAATGTAAAAATCTAAATGGAAGAGAAAAGAAAAAGTATAAAAAGAAGTTGTAGTAGTAGTGGTAGTAGTAATAGTAGTATTAGTAATATTAGGGATAATAATAGTAGTATTAATAGAAGAAGAAGCAGGAGGAGGAGTAGGAGGAGGAGGAGGAGGATTTGGTTGATTGGTTGATTTTTGATATATTCTATTGGTTATCTAATAGGTCGGGGACACTAAAATCAAGCGAGTGCGGAAGTTTAAATATCTGAGAAGCATTTTGACAGTAGACGGCAATTACGACACTGAGATCCGTAGACGTATTGGGATGGCCAAGGGCGCGTTCCAAAAACTGCTCAGAGTATCAAAAGACAGGAGCATCTCTTTGGTAACAAAGAAAAGAGTACTGAGGTGTTACGTGACATTTGTCCCCCTTTACGGCAGCGAATGCCGGACGGTCTCCTTTCAGATGAAGAAGAGACTCGAGGCGACTGAAATGTGGTTCTACAGAAAGATGCTGAGGATATCATGGACTGAGCGTGTGAGCAACAATGAGGTCTTGGAGTGGATGCAAACAAGGAGGAGGCTTATATTTAACATCAGCAAGAGGCAGCTGATCTTTCTGGAACAAGTAATGAGAAAGTAGGGCCTGGAGAATCTGATACTCACAGGTCGAGTAGAAGGAAAGAGAGACCAGAGAAAGCAACGCATGACATACCTGGCTTGCTTAAGCAAGTGGATAACAGAATGTGGCCTAGGAGATATTGCAGAGGGACGAAAGTTATTGAGAGCTACAAGGGATAGGGGACAGTGAATGGGAGAAGAAGATAATGGGTTTAGGGATCAAGTCTTATTAATTAACCCACAGCTGTGGGGAGAATAAGTAGATTCATATCTTCCTCAAGGGTATCTGCACGTAAGTGGATGTAACGAACCCAATGGGAATTGGAACTTGGCTCTCCGATTCCAATTTCCGAGCCATGATCCTTTATAACACTCGGACATCAACAAACTTACAACACCTGTTATTCCCAAGCGGTCACTTATCAAGGTAATGAACAGGATCAGTGTTGCATAACTTCAGTGATCGTACGTGAACCAGTGTATCAATGTGATGTGGCCGTTCACTAAAAAGAAGTAGTGTTAGTAGGCGGACAAGAAGAAGGCGGACAAGAAGAAGAAAAATGAGGAGGAGGAAGGAGACAATTAATAGTAGTAGTAGAAAAAGAAGTAGTAGTAGGAGGAGGAGGAGTAGTAGTAGAGGTAAAACAAGCAGCAGTAGAAGGAGGAGGTGAGAAGGGTAAGACGAAGAAGTAGGAGGGGGAAGAGGATAAGATATATTAGGAAGAGGAAGAGGAGGAATAGGACAAGAAGAAGAATGAGAAAGGCAGAGGATGAATAGGAAGAGTACAAGATGTATAAGTAGTTGTAGTAGTAGAAGAAGAAAAAGAAGAAGAAAGAGGGGGAGGAATAGAAGAAGAAGAAGAAGAAGAAGAAGAAGAAGAAGAAGAAGAAGAAGAAGAAAGGCGGCGGTGGAATAGGAAGAGGATAAGAAAAAGAAGTAGTAGTAGTAGTTGTAGAAGAAGAAGGAGGAGGGGAGGTGGTGGAGGAATAGAATAAGGTGAAAAGAGGAGAAAGAGGTCCAGTAGTAGTATAGTAGTAGTAGTAGTAGTAGTAGAAGGAGGAGGAGGAGGAGGAGGAAGAGGAGAAGGAATAGAATAAGGTGAAAAGAGGAGAAAGAGGTCCAGTAGAAGAAGAAGAAGAAGAAGAAGAAGAAGGAGGAGGAGGAGGAGGAGGAAAATAAAGATTAGGTAAAAAAACGGGAAAAGAATTTGTGAACGAATTAGAAGTCTACTGTGGGTGGGGGTGGGTGGAGTAAAGAATGTCGCAGAAACAAACACAAAGAATTCAAGGAACCAAATATAGAGGCTGGTGGCGACGGTAGAAGGATATGACTGTCATAATGAAGGAAGGATTATCTTTTGAGCGAAGTGTAATCTGGCGTATTTAGGCCAGATTATCTCGATCGGACGGAAAGGCTCCGTCCGAGACACGAAATCACCGAAGCGTACGATGCCGACATACTTTCAAGGCACGTCTTTAATTCACATAAAACAAAAACATTTTTCATCACGATGAACAAGACGCTACGTAAGCTGCCGGCTGCGTGCAGACACGCGATTGCAAACATTTTGAAGGCCAAACACTAAACACACGCTATTTTGTTTACTTTTTTTCACTTGATATGTCACTAAAAACAAGGGCATCCCATAAATTATACGATAGCCGTGGGTTACGTTTTTATACTGTAGCTCGCAATAATTAAAAAATAAATAAATAAAAAATTAAGCCAGATATCTTCCTTTCATATTGTTGTATCTTAGGGAAAGTTACTGAATAGTATAATCACACGAAGGTTTGTAATGATCGATAATACAAGGAAAGGACAACACATATAAAATTCGCCAGCGGCGCGTAGAAGTAGTAGTCAACTGCTAGAATTCCACACGGAATCTCCAGCTGCAGGCGGTCAGATGTGGCACAAGGCCGAATTTAACGTGGGGTATCTTAACCCGTAGGCTCCCCAACAATTCCCCGTAGACCCGGTATAAAACGGGGTCGGGTAGCTGTTTCTCTAGACAAGATTCTGCCCTTCGACATAGTCTCGTCTGGGGATCCTCTCTGCCCGGAAACAGAGAGTTTGGGCAGCACAACCGGAGGCGAATCTCCAGCTGCAGGATATTTATCAACCACCCCACGCTGTCAGATGTGGAACAAGGCTGAATTTAATGAGGGGTATCCAAGCCCGTAGACTCGGTCCAAAATTCCCCGTAAACCCGTTATACAACGAGGTCGTGTAGCTGTTCTCCGGGGCGAGACTCTGCCCTTAGACATAACCTCGTTTGGGGATCCTAACTGTCCGGAGGCAGAGAGTTTGACCAGCACAGCTGGAGACGAATCTTCAACTGCAGATCAACATACAGTATTTACTACTGTATTTATCGTCCGTAGGTATGTTACAACCTATATTCAATTGGTGAGAAAGTAAGTTCTACTCGAGTATCTTCTTCCCGCTAACCACTACTCTATGTAACCGACTCCCAAGAGGATATTTTCCCAATCAATACAATCTTAAGTTCCATTCAAGCAACTTCTCCCCACAAATGACTCCCAAGAGAATGTTTTCCCGATCACTACAGACTTAACCTCTTCAAGTCTAGGAGCTAATCGTTATCTTCCCCACGTATCAACATAAACTGTGCCTTTTACTCTGTAATCCTCTACCTCGAGTGGCTCCCGGGCTTTGTACAAGGTGAAATCTATATAGTTTCACATCGTTGTAGAGGCATGGACACATTATAACGCATATACATATATGCATACACGCAGGTATACAATTGACCAACTCGGGTGTACTAAGATTAAATGAAGAGACAAAAAGTAGAGTGAAAATGTCTCCACACCCAATTTCCTGTACATTTTAGCTTTTAAGATTTGTTGTCTCTTTCTTTGCTAAATCTTGTCACGCCACCCATTTACTCAAGCTCTCTCTGAATCTGTAACCCTCTACCTCGAGTGGCTTCCTGGCTTTGTACAAGCTGTACTTAGATTAAATGAAGAGACAAAAAGTAGAGTGAAAATGTCTCCACACCCAATTTCCTGTCCTTTTTAGCTTTTAATATTTGTTGTCTCTTTCTTTGCTAAATCTTGTCACGCCACCCATTTACTCAAGCTCTCTCTGAATCTGTAACCCTCTACCTCGAGTGGCTTCCTGGCTTTGTACAAGCTGTACTTAGATTAAATGAAGAGACAAAAAGTAGAGTGAAAATGCCTCCACACCCAATTTTTTTGTCCTTTTTTAGCTTTTAATATTTGTTGTCTCTTTCTTTGCTAAATCTTGTCACGTCAACCATTTACTCAAGCTCTCTCTAAATCTATAACCCTCTACCTCGAGTGGCTTCTTGGCTTTGTACAAGGTGTACTTAGATTAAATGAAGAGACAAAAGTAGAGTGAAAATGTCTCCATACCCAATTTTTCTGTCCTTTTTAGCTTTTAATATTTGTTGTCTCTTTCTTTGCTAAATCTTGTCACGTCAACCATTTACTCAAGCTCTCTCTGAATCTGTAACCCTCTACCTCGAGTGGCTTCCTGGCTTTGTACAAGGTGTACTTAGATTAAATGAAGAGACAAAAAATAGAGTGAAAATGTCTTCACACCCAATTTCCTGTCCTTTTTAAGCTTTTAATATTTGTTGTCGCTTTCTTATCTTTGCAAAATCTTGTCACGCCAACCATTTACTCAAGCTCTCTAAGTAAGTTTTTCGTATTTTCTTCCGTCCCACTTGTCTTCAGTCTGTCCTATGAGTATCAAATTTTCCAAGTCCTCTTTCCTCATCAATCAAGGGATTTCAACTGCCTCTTGCTGATATTAAGTATACGTGCCTTTTTTTCCATTTTTTTTAAAGCTTCGCTGTTGCTTACATATCTAGTCCATGGTATCATCAGCATCCTTCTGTAGAACCACATTTCTGTCGCTCTAAGTGTCTTCTTCATCTGTGAGGAGATTGTCCAACATTAATTACCATATAGGAGTGCTGATATTATATAACAGTTCAGTATTTTTTATCTTTATTTCCAATGATTTTTTTCTGTTTCTTAATACATTGCTTAGCTTTTGGAATGCATTTTTGCCTATGCAAATGCTCCTCTGGAATCCAGTGTTTCACCTTCCGGCTTCTGTTAAAAACACTTTCCAGATGTTTAAATTGTTCATCTTGGTATCTCAAGTTTATAACTTTCATGTTGGGCTGTTCCTTCCACTGACAACCATGCATTCTGTCTTCTTACAATTGATGTTTAGTCCTTTGTTCTCACTATCCTTCACTACATTCTGTAGGAGTTCTTATAGTTTATTTTCTGTGACTGCTATTAACACTTTCATCTGCATATTTTATGCTGTTAAGATTGTGTCTAACAGAGTCTGTCTATATTTCTGAGATGAGGTATTATGTACAGTATTTACATTAGTCGGACTATTGCCCTCATCTTTGTCGCCATATTTGTCACAACGTTTCGGCTGTTGTACGCTCCGGCCTTCTTCAGGTGTTAAGAATTTCGAACTGAACCCTTTATTTCGATCACTGGGGTAGACTGTTCTAATTCCACGTACCATGTTTGATGGATGTCAGTTATCAGTTATCTCCTGCTAATTTTCCCTCTGAAAGTTCTCCACTGCCTTAACCAGGAATTGAACTCACCTTCTTTGGGTCTGTCACTGGATCTAACCAACGTCTTTATCCACTGTGCCATGTGTCCTTGAGGACATGGCAATTCCTGGTTAAGGCAGTGGAGAACTTTCAGAGGGAAAATTAGCAGGAGATAACTGATAACTGACATCCATCAAACATGGCACGTGGAACTAGAACAGTCTACCCCAGTGATCGAAATAAAGGGTTCAGTTCGAAATTCCTACCACCTGAAGAAGGCCGGAGCGTACAACGGCCGAAACGTTGTGACAAATATGGCGACAAAGATGAGGACAATAGTCCGACTAATGTAAATATTGTGTCTACCAATAATAAATTCTGGTAGAATTCCAATTCTTTCAGAATCGCTTCAATGTATAGATTGAATAAATCCTTGTCTTACATCTCTTTTTGTATTTGTATTACGGTGGAGTAATGGATAGCGGCTGGGATTGAGGAATCGGAAAGCCGAGTTCGAATTCCAGATGAATCCATTGCATTCACTTAAGTGCTAATACCCTTGGGAATGATAAGAAAGCTCTTCTTCTCCCCCCAGCTATGGGTAAATAGCAGGACAGACAAGGTTCTACAGCCTTGGATGGCAACTGGTCTACCGCAGAAAGAAATGGCAACCTATTGCGGGAAAAAAAATCTGCCTCGTCAATCATGTATCGAAAAATACATGATCGCCTAAGCGTGTATCACGCATGGCACATAACTGACTGATATTTACTGAAATCATTTTCTTTCCGGGCGCAAGGGGTTCCCTGCCAGTATAAGTTCTGGATTACATTCCATAGTTCCACCAGTTCTGACCTTCACAACTAGGACACGTCATGTTACGTGCATTGCAGCGAACCACCTTCATTCCCTTCGTCTTCCATTAGTGAGACCTAAGTCCCATTTGAGCAGCTTCTTCTCACGAACCTCTGCTCTGTGGAAACGACCGCCAAGTTCAAGATGCTGGTTAACTGTTATCTTTCCCGAATTTCTGCATAAACTGGCCTTCTTAATCTGTAACCATCTACCTTGAGTGGCTCCCTGGCTTTGTACAGAGTGAATCTCACTGTAAAAAAAGAATAGGGAGTCTTTGCAAACTTTCTCTTTATCCACTGACCATTTGATAAAGGAGAGGTTGGCAGGACAATTATTCAATAGGTTTCGGTGACAAAAAAGGTGGTATCTTCTTCAGGAAGTAAGGCAGGAATACACCTTATCTAATGCCGAAATCTAAATATTTTGAATGCATTTTTATGCCGTCAACGACAGATATTTTGTACGTAATTTCATACTTTCAGAACATTAGTATATTAGTGCTAATTTACAAAAAATATATTGCTGATAATTTCACTACAGAAATGCATTGTTGGTAATTTATTTATAAAAAAAAAAAGATTTGCTGGTAATTTTACTATGAAAATACATTTTTATCCTTATTTAGTGTCGTTTCGATTCTTATTAAAATGTATTTTTGGACTTTTTACGGGAAAAATATAGATTTTGTCATTTTATTTTAAAATGTATTGTAATTTGTCATAGAGGAAGAAAATGAGTAACTATCAACACCGAGGTTCGAGCGTGACACTCTGGACTTATTAATATATGTTTTCCGCCAGGTGTATAAATAGCGATATCAGGCTACTGACTGAAATGATTATTGAGTGGAACTATCCAGTCGAATTAGTGTGAATTATTGTGTGTTGCGTCGATGATTTGGGTTTTGATTTAAGATTTACGGGACGTTGAACCGAGCCGCGCTACTAACAAGGTATTCACTGAAATGGTTAATTATCTTTGGTTGACTTTTACTTCTTTGTTTTTGCGAAGTATTTATCTGCGGTTGTAATTAAATACTGTTTTAAAAGTAATGCTACTCTATAATGTATTGTGGGTAATTTTGCTTTGGAAATATATTGTTCGTAATTTTACTGCAAAACTCTATTGTTGGTAATAATACTGTTTGTTTTTTGTTTTGTTTTTATAAAAATGTATTCCTAGTAATTTTACTTGAAATATATTCATTCCTGGGTATGACGTTAAACTACATCCGGTAGCATAGTGAGTTGAGATTTTGCGGAGCGTGACACCACCTTTTAATTGTTGTTCTTAGGTCCATCCTGATCCAGGATTGTAACACCTGATAGGGACCAAAAGCTGTGAATCATGTACCTTGTATTAAATTGTGAAAGCAGAATAACATATATTTTTAATACTTCAAAACTCCCAAGAAAATTAAATTTTGACATTAAATGACCCATGAGGAGCTGATGCGCCATTAAACTGACAAATCAAACAAAAAATGTATTGTTAGTAATATTTTTTATAAAGATGTATTGCTGGTAATTTTACTATAAAAATGTATATTTATACTGTCCTCGTGTTTCAACTCAGGTTTTGGGTAGATTTTTTGCAACTAGCTAGAACCCTAACAGGTGTAAACAAATTAACCATAATCGTAGCAATTAAGAGATTGTTCCAAGATCCTCAGAAATCTCCGAACTCCCGCTCAGAGGCCATGATATAGTTTATCATCATACCCAAGATGCTAGAACGCTGGGATTCGAACTGGTTCAGGGAATGAAATGCACAATACAGCGAAGAAATGCGATATACAATAAGACCCAGCAAATAACAAAGAAGAAAAAATGAAGACGGGTTAAGAATAAATACTTTGATAAAAGCTAATGGTTACTTGCATTACTTACATTATTCAAATTGTTATCCTCATTTTCATTACTATTTTTTACAACGATTCGACAGTTGTACGCTCCGGCCTTCTTCAGGTGATTGGAATTTCGAACTGAAAACTTTATTTCGTCCATGGGGTAGATTGTTCTAGTTCTACGTGCCATGGCTTTTCCTTCTGTCTCAGCTATTTCCCTCTAACTCCCGATGTTTTTTTTTCGGTTCACTACTGCTGTAGTCTGCTATTGAACACACATCACTTTGGGTCAAGTCACTGGATCTAACCAACGTTTTTATGCACTGGTCTATGTGTCCTTGAGGAGAGTAAAGGGAGAGTTGTTAAAGGGAAATAACTGAGAAGAGGCATGTGACGTGGAACTAGAACAATCACAATGGACGAAATAAAGAGTTCGTTTCGAAATTCTAATCACCTGAAGAAGGCCGGAGCGTACAAGTTGTGAATATGGCAATGAAGAGAAGAATAACAGTCCGAATAAACTAAATAATGTAAGTAATCATAATACCTCATCTCAGAGATATAGAGGCTGAAACGTTGTGAATATGGCAATGAAGATGAGGATAACTCCGAATAATGTAAATAATGCAAGTAATCATAATATCTCATCTCAGAGATATAGATAGATATTGTAGCTAATGGTTGTCAGCAAGACGAACAGTCTAAGATGCGAACTGGGAAAGAAAGTTTAATTCTTTGAGACCCGACCACCGCTTTACCGGTGGTGGAGAAAAATGATGTAAGGCCCAATAACCGGTTGAACGGTGGTAGAGAAAAATGACGTAATGCCCAGCTACCGGTTGAACGGTGGGTAAACAAATATTTCTGTATCTACCGTGAAACATTACATACCAATTATTTGCGAATTTTGACTCAGGAGGCTCAGACAGAAGATATAAAATTGTTCAGGAACGCAAGGCTCAATGGGTATCTCGACTGATGCTTACCGACAAATATGGTCCGTTCCTATTCTTTTTATTTTTCGACAAATTCAGTCCAAAACGGAGAATTTCTCCTCAACTCGACATTGTAAATGTTTTGATATCCTGTAATTGATCCTATTTGTGGTTGTCGGATTATCTGGGGATTAGCTGGAGAAATAATTATTATCTATGCAACTGATTAACGTATTTTGTTAATTGGCTTCTATAGATTAGAAGCATTTTAGAACTCTGTCATCTCTCTCTCTGTGTCTCTCCATCTCTTTTTTTCTCTCTCGTTCCGTCTCTCTCTCTCTCTCTCTCTCTATATATATATATATATATATATATATATATATATATATATATATATATGTTCCTGAAAAATCATTTCGTTTGAGTTCTCGGGCTAGAAAGTGTGAGTTTGTAAACAGTTGCAACTACTGCTACTAATGCAATACTCTTCGATAAAACAAATGGAGTTCTCTCAGTCATTGGAGGGTTTATCTAAAAATAAATACGCATAAATTCTCCTTCATTCCCGTCGTACGCCAACGGCTTAGGGGTAGATTCTCTGACCGACGCAAATTTAGCCGGGATTCGATACTTGCTAGAGGCAACCGGACGTCTAGTCACACTGATGAGCTGTGATACAGTGAAACAGTCTGTCCTTGGATGACAATATATATATATATATATATATATATATATATATATATATATATATATATATATATATATCGGTAAGATGAGAACGAATAGAGTGCAATTCCAACGTTTGTATCATTTAATTTAAAAGAGGGCTCAATACAAAGTAAAGCAATAATATTTATGGTAGGATATTACACCGAAAACAAAATCGCTGTATTGTGAACTCATCAGTAATTTACAGTATCCTGATGAGATGCATTGATACGCATCGAAACACGACTGTCGTTGTGTAGCGATTTTGATATGGGTGTAATATTCTAAAATAAATAAATAAATATATATATATATATATATATATATATATATATATATATATATATATATATATATATATATAGAGAGAGAGAGAGAGAGAGAGAGAAAGAGTTACGCAGAATAGCTTCATTCAAGCATATTTTATTAAATTATATACTATATATATTATATTATATCCAGTTCTCTAATTAGGTTCTTGAAGTTTAGCTGAAATTCCTCAAGGAAGGCGCCGTTGTTCTTGTTGACCCAAGTAATTTCGATCTCCTCCGGGATCGTCCTCAGTGCGAAGACAAAATTAATGTAACTGTCATCGCGATGATGGTGATTTTTGTACATAAAATTAACCGTTGTAGTTATAGTGTGTTCTTTGTAAACAAGCGACTACAATCTAAGATGGTAAAAATGCAAATGGTATTAAATATTGGTCAAATAAATTTTAAAACATTGCTTTAATATATTTTGTTCAATGTTATTTTGTTTTGATATATATATATATATATATATATATATATATATATATATATATATATATATATATAAACAATATATATATATATATATATATAATATATATATATATATATATATATATATATATATATATATATATATATATATATATATATATAAAAAATATATATATAATATATATATTAAAATGGATTGGATTTTTCGGTCGATATTGCAAGTACTTATATATTGCAAATACCATCCTAAGATGTTTGTTTAAAAATGTGTTATTATTAACAGTTAAGAATTTACACACACACACACACACACACATATATATATATATATATATATATATATATATATATATATATATATATATATATATATATATATATATCGTGGACACCCTCGTAAAATAAACAGGTGCTCAGATTTTATGGACACGCATGTTTCTCCCATGGCCTGCAGGTGGCTTGTAAACTTTTAGACAAATGAAACATAGTTGAGCCATTTTGCTTGAGTAGTTGAGGATGAATTGCCTCATGTTTCCGTGAGTGGACAGGAAGGCCTGCTATTCGGCAAACAACAAAGCGACCATGACATGTAAAACTGTCATTGATAAGAGCAGCATGCTGCCAAAATTTTTAATATTTGCACGCAGATGATCCCGATATTCAAGTCGACCTCGCTCAACATTTGTATAAATGAGAATAAGGTTTGTTTTTCGCCATTAAGATAAGATGAAACTGCATCGCTTCAGATTGTCTTTGAGCTTTTTATTTCTAACTTAAGAATGGCCCTCCAACTGACCTGTTATATATATATATATATATATATATATATATATATATATATATATATATATATATATATATATATATATATTAAAAAAAAACATTTGTTATTTAACATCGAGCACTGTATTTACTTGTATTTGCATATGATCTCTCGCTCGTATCCCTACCTATATTTAGCTATTCGGTTATATATATATATATATATATATATATATATATATATATATATATATATATATATATATCATTTAAATACATATTTTGAAATGTTGCGTTTCATTTCATCTTCCTATTTGAATTTTTTGTCGATTCAATTGCTAATGTACATTAGGGACCTTTTTTATCTCTCACTCTCACTCTCTTTCTCTCTCTCTCTCACCCTCTGAATATCACTCTCTCCTTCATATATATATATATATATATATATATATATATATATATATATATATATATATATATATATACTGATACCCCATAAAAGAGTGGACGAACAGGTCCGTCTATGAGACTCTGTAGTCGAGATGGTGAAGATAACATCAAGCATCTAAATTTTACAAATTTTACTTACATTGATCCTATATACCCGGGGGTATAACAGCTAAATTGCCCGAATTATGAAACAGCATGAAATAATTGTCCATCCCACAAAATGTTTAATATCTAAAAATATCACTAAACTAATTGAGTTTCTTTTTTTCAGGTTTTCAGATAAGACGCTTAGCCATCTTGAAACCATTTGTCATAAGAATCACTGAAAAGAACTTTGAGTTATTCAGCTAGAAAGAGAACGGATTAAAATTGTTTTGTGTCAGCCCGACTGTCTTCTCAACTGAGCAATGTGAGAAGAAAAAGATCATTCAGGCCTTTAATAACGGTACCGACTTTTATTCTCTGGCTTCAAATTCCATTCAAGAAACATCAAGAGAACGGTGGATAATTTAAAAAAGAGGCAGCTATAGAGAGGAAA
The DNA here is from genome assembly GCA_903632075.3 of Acanthosepion pharaonis. Taxonomy (NCBI): domain Eukaryota; kingdom Metazoa; phylum Mollusca; class Cephalopoda; order Sepiida; family Sepiidae; genus Acanthosepion; species Acanthosepion pharaonis. The sequence goes on along the minus strand of CAHIKZ030005591.1, from coordinate 258,175 downwards.
ACTAGATCAGGATGTTACAAAGCAAGAGGGATCATCATTTTAATGTTAGAGTTAAATGTATTGTAACTGTTCAATGTAGAGTTCAATGGTTTTATAAAGACCTGGATAATTCCAGTAAGATATCTTTAATCATTTCTAAAATACAACGGTTCAGATCGTAATCTAACAATTGGACAATTTTACTGTTAGACCCGTGTAGTGTGTGTGTGTTCAGTTTGACTCAAAAAATTGAGATAATTTTGTAGTCCAATAACATGCCCAATTCTCGCTCAAACTTTAACAAAGTGTTTGAAAACTTTTTTTTTTAGGGTGAAGAATGATGTTCACTAGAAACAAAAAGGCATTTTGTGTGTTAGAATATGCTTGAACACAGTCAAAAACAAATTTTGCAGCGTGTCTTTTCAAGAAAATTCAAGAAAAATGCACCAATCAGAAAACAGATTTCGACATGGCACAAACAATTCAAAGAGGAATGCTCTTTGCGCAGAGCAAATGGGTCTGGGTGGGTACAATTATTGGAAGATATCGTTAATCTAGTTCGGGAAAAAAATTGTGTGGAGCCCCAGAAAGTCTGTGAGAAGATCATCTGTGGAAACCCAGTTTCCTGGTATAACACTTTGACGTGCTGTAAGAAAACGCTTGCGAATGAGACCCTATAAGGTTCAACTTGTTCAA
>CAHIKZ030005591.1:232500-252500 GCA_903632075.3 Acanthosepion pharaonis | reverse complement strand
ACACGTTTACTCAGAGGATATTTTAATTAGTGAGGATAAATTACTCCGCGGATGTAAGGTAGCGGGGAGACAGCTTTACACGAAGACGACTTTCTATCAAGAATCTATTGCCACTATGTCACACACACGCTCATACACTGAGACACATGAGCATATATATATATATATATATATATATATATATATATATATATATATATATATTCGTTGATAAGATGAAAAAATTTAAAACAAAACAAAACCGTAGAACAATCGCAACCATTTATGCAACCACTGCCAACAGGAAAAATAGCGATTATGACATTTCCGGAAACAAAAACCTTTTAAACCAAAAATCCAGAGTCTTAAGTCCTTGCTTACATATCAGAAAATTTTTCTGAAGTGTATATGAGGCTGGATAAAAAAAAAAAAAATTTACCCCCCCCTACAGATGCATTTACAATACACCTGCTTTTCTTCTCTTACCCCTACTTCTTTTTCTTCTTTTTCCTTCTTCACATTCTCCACATCTCTTTCCATTACACCCAACGTTGTGCGATTTTTTTTAATTAAAATAATAGTGTAGCTTTTTTTAGGATTTTTAAAAGCGTTAGGTGGTCATTTCATAAAAAATCGCCTGAGAATACCGTAAGATTGAAACCAAGGTAGTGGATCAACTGACCTCATTTTTAATATATATATATATATATATATATATATATATATATATATATATATATATATATTAATTCAAACGTTATTATAGTGTACATTTCTTGTATAATGACGTTTGAAGTAATATAAATGTCGGATTGAAAATAAATAAACTAGCTCTTCATATATATATATATATATATATATATATATATATATATATATATATATAACAGTCATAAAACAGTTATCGCTCAGAGTTAAATTAGACCATTAAGCAGTTGTATTAAAAGTGCACAATACATACATAAAGAAAATAAAGAATAAAAATTTAATATGCAGAGATTTTAAATTTTAAAACAATCGACAATCACACTACTTTTGAATTCAACCTTTCAGTATTCTCAGCTCATCAAGGAGAAAATTGCGTCTGAGGATACCGAAATGTAGCCTGATTATATATATATATATATATATATATATATATATATATATATATATATATATATAAAGAAAAGAGGAAAAGTCATCATAGCCGAGGTGTTTTGTCTTCTGTCTTTATCAAGGCAAATGCGAGGATTTTATTTTGTAACAATTGTTCATATTCTACATCATTATTTTTTTTTAATTGGGGTACAGGAATTCTGATTTTCAATTTTAAACGATATATTTTCCCTTCGTCTTTCTTTATATTGTCTTTTTACAGACACATTCTATCTTAATAGTCTGGTTAGTAAAGTCAAATTGCTGCTTTTAAATTACAAATTTCCCATAATTTTTCTCGAACGCTCATATCTGCTCGAAGCGTATCTTACCGTAAACAAATGACATCATATATTATGAAATATAGACAGCAGGATATTAGCAGTCCAAGAAATCGACTTAGGCACCGCACGCGTGTATATGTGCGTGCGTGTCGGTGTGTGTATGTGACTTTTATTTTAATGTATTTATTGTTTATACATCTGGTTAGCAAGTTTATTATCGAATTGTAGTTTAAAAGGTTTGAATTCAGTGTTGTACTTCTCCTAGACCAGTTGCCATCCAAGGCTATAGAACCCAGTCTGTCCTGCTATTTACCCATCGCTGTAGGGAGCAGAAGAGGATTTATACCTTTCCCAAGGATATTAGCACGAAAGTGATTGTAATGGATTCGACCGGAATTCTGGTTAGTAACGTCGATTCTACTGCTTTTAAACTACAATCTTCCATTTGTCCGTTTCGTAGAGTGTGAGCAGATATGAACGTTCGTGGGAAATCATGGAGAATTGTAGCTTAAAAGCAGTAAAATCGCTCTTGCTAACCAGATGCTCTTCTGTAGCTGGTATACTACGTTGTTTATTTGATTTAGTTTTTGAGTGAGTCATTTGTAATCCGGGGTAGATGAAGTTCGTTTATATGTCTGATCTTTGTAGCAATCGGGAGAAGGTCCACTTCTGATCGATAATTGATAGTTTAGAAGTCAGATCTTGGTAGTAGTTGTCATCTTTGGAATAGGTGCAACGTCAATCTGTAGTGCTTTCTCGGTCCGCTGAAGGGCAGAAAATGCCTTAAGCAGATGACCGCTTAGCTTCTTCACGTGACACACTTGGCTGGTTTCTCTGGCGAGCCCCTTTCTTCTTCTGCCACTGAACTGCACGTTTATAACCGGGGATCCAGACTATTCGTTCGACGCGAAGTTTGGTTTCGGCTAATATCACAAGTAGCTTTTTGTTTTTTTTTTTTTTTTTTTTTTTTTTTTTTTTTTTTTTGATTGGTCAAAATTATTTTAATTTGCTGCATTCCTTTCTTTTTCTTTTCTTTTTTATATCGTAAGATATGAGAAGAGCATCTCTTATTTTGGTAGAGTTTTAGTCACAATGTCTAAACCCATGGGTCAGCAAACTTCCGCCGTTTTCAGTCATTTCTTCTATTTTCTATCTTTTATTTGAGGGTTGCCTCTCGTTAATCGAGAGGGAATAAAAAGAAAGAAGGTTAGAGAGAAGAAGAGAAAGAGATATGTGTTTTCAAAGAAAGAAAATGCCTTATTTTAATTTGAATTCCTTTTTATGATCATATATTTTATTTTCAGACTTTTATTTTACGTTTCGGTTCACCACAAATACTATCTGAATTACTCTTATGATATCCCAATAGAATATCCCTTAAATATGGATGACTATATTTCATTTGCTTTTGCGTATGTTCTTAAATCGTCCCAGTCTATTCATTTTGTTTAGTGTTTAGTTCTATTCTTTTTTTTTTACTGGAAATAATTATTGATAAAGGTCTGTGTGCTAGATCTATGAAACCCTTAAAGAATTTACTTGAAAGGATTTAGGGGAATGTTCTGGAAAATAGAAAATATTTTTAACAATAGCGAACATTTAAGTTACGTGACCAGCTGCAAAATGGGAACAGAGGTGAAAGGCCCGCGATCGTTCGCTATGAAAACACAGCAGCAAAGAAAGGGAGAAATAGGAAAAAAAAAGAAGGAAAGAAAAAAAGACGGAAGAGAAACAACGCAAGTTAAGGCGGGGAGCATAAAATAACAGTGAAAGGAAAAGGTATAAAAAGAGAGAGAGAGAGATTTGGCAGGGGAATATAGGGAGGGGCCCCAAAAAATGTGAAAAAAAGACGACATAAAAGGAAATTAACAATGAGGGTTAACTAGAAAATATGTTTTGAAAAGAAATAAAAAAAATGAAATAATATATCATAAAAAAACAGCAAAATATAAAACTAAGCGAGAAAAATGTGCTAAAAAGAAGTGTCATTCAATGAAATCAATATATTGCTTAATATCCGAGTGCTACAACTGGCTCATAAAATTGTTTATGCTACGAAATCGTGAAACTCTGTTCGTCCAGAAGTTTTGTCAATAAGTACGCTCTGATTAAAAAAAAAAAGACGTGTGGACGATATATTGGCGACTGCAAGTGATACAAACTGGAAATGAAAATGAAAAATAAACATTGCTATTTTTTATTTTTAATCGGTTTTACTCCATGACAGACATTAAAGCCACTAAGACCCAAGGGGTTACAGGGTATGGAAGAATTAGTAACAGAAACATTAATAATGGAAGAGAGAAGAGGAAAGAGGGAAGAGTAGTCAACAGGAGAGTAAATAGCAATTGATATTGCATTTAAAGTTGGCTGGAAAGTATGGCGCCAGAAGGCAGTTCCACAAGCGAGAAATTCAAGAAAGGAAAATGGTAACATAGAATTTACGTTTGTATCTAGCCAGCTGAACTCTAAACTGATGAGATCTCGGATCCAGTCGAGTCTTTCTTTTTCATTTTACGTGCTATGCCCTTTCAAGACGTAGGCGATCATGGCTCTCCACCTCCCTCTATCCCTTGCAGCTCTCAACAAGTTCCTTCCGTCTGCCACCTCCCCCAGACCCCGTTCTGTCCTCCACTTGCTTAAGCCCGCCAGGTATGTCATGCGTTGTTTTCCCTTGTCTCTTTTTCAATCTATCCGACTCGTGAGTATCAGATTTTCAAAGCTCTCCATCCTCATTATGTGTCCCATATGCTTCATCTGACTCTTCCTGATGTTAAGTATAAGCCTCTTCCTTGTTTGCAACCTCTCTAAGACCTTATCGTTGCTCACACGCTCGGTCCATGATATCCAATCAAATCCATTACATTCACTTATGTGCTAATACTCTTGGGAAAGGTATGAATCCTCTTCTTCTCCCTACACCTATGAGTAAGATAGCAGGAGAGACCGGGTTTTATAGCCTTGGATGGCAACTGATCTACTGCAGAAAGAAATGGCAACCTACTGCGAGAAAAGAATCTGCCTCGTCAGTCATATATCAAAAGATGCATGATCGCCTAAGCGTGTATCACGCATGGCACATAATTGACTTAAAGTTTTGTTACCATAGCGCATAGCTTATTCCAACAATTACCATGAACGTATTTATAGAAAAGATACACAGATACAAACTTACGACGGTGGGATTACAATATACAGTTAGAGGATAGATGTTAAAGTTTCTTAATTATTAAAAAGATGAAGACTATACAGCTGTAAATAAAATGTGATATAGATTTGTGTGAATGTCTGGCATGTGGAGTAATCATTATTTACACTGTTTATATATTCAGACTATTGCATTATTTTATTTGTTGCTGTCATCGTCGTGTCCTACGGACTTCGTCGAGTAATTTTCACGTTCTCTTGGAGATTTAAACCTAACCAACCTGCTGATTAAGTTGTAACTTCTGCTGCTGCGATTGAAGAATTGCTGTTATGTGTCTTTCTTTCTGTTCATGGGATATCGTTCAGTTATTGCTCGTCGTCCCAAACGAGTGCAAGTACGCACTACCCGACCGAGGTATTGAGCTCGCACTCATTATGTTAGGAAACTTACAAATCAACGCTTTTATTTAATAGGACATTGTCCCGTAAGACAGTTTGATGTAGTGGACTTGGAGACTTAAAACTAACCTGCTGCTGATTAGGCTGCTTTCAACTTTTGACTGCTGCGGCAATTGAAGACTTGTTGTCATTTGTCATTCTTTCTTTACTAGCAATTACCATATTGTATTTATTTCCATGTTAAGCACTCATTTCTTCTGGATTCTATCTCTCCAGTATTTTTCATTATCCGATATTTTCAATTCACTTGTTTTTTTTTTTCAAGCACGTCTTAAAATCCTCACAGTATTTAGAACTAGCAGCATGGCCCGGCGTTGCCCATACTTGATTAAAAAATCCTACGAGTCATACAGCAATCGCTATCACTTGACTTAAAATATTTTTGCCCTTCCTTGCCTTTAAAGGAGTGTCCTTTGCCGTGCTGATGTTGTTACAATGCCTTACTTCTTGCCTATCTCACACTGCGAATTTTTCTAAGCTCTATACTAAACATTAAATCTGTTACGAAAAAAGAACTAAACAAAATGAACACAAAAACGATCAGCTTTAAAAAGGACTCGTAACTGGAAAAAACCGAATGAAAAAGAATGTTGACAACAAATACTTTCTCACACCCAACCCAGTTCTGCGGAATCAGAATCAACGTTGAGTTTAAGCAAGCAAATGAGCCAATTGAAGTAAAGTGTCATGCAGATTTAAATTTTTCCCACTTGTGACGAATGCAGCTATCGATTTTTTTTTTTTTGCAAGCGAGCATGCTATTTAACATTCGTATCAGTCAGCTGTTGGCTCTCACGCTGGCCAATAGAATCTTCCTGCCTATTCGTGGCAGCCAGCTATTGGCTCTCACTCTGGCCAGTAGAAAATGGCCGCAAACTACATGAAAACAGTCGTAGAAGCATGAAAAAATCGATTTTTTTCCACTATCGATGGGAGTTGAGAAATGCAAAGTCGGTCTTGGCCATATCAGCTAACTTGGAGCATGTGCATGTAAATTTTGGTGCAAATCCGTCGAAAATTGCGCCCGTGCATTCGTTACACACACACACACACACACACACATACTGCCTTTTATAGATAGAGATTGCTGACGTTATCTTTTAGATTCTTATCGAGATTTTACGTTTCGTTCAATTTTGTAAACCAACCGGTGAAGTTTGTTTTACGGCATATCAACACCTCAATGGGTTATTTTTTTTTATTTAATGCTGACAAATTTTTTTTTTTTTAATATTTTTTTTCAAAAATGTATTGCTGGTAATAATTTTTCCCAAAAAGTATTGCTGATATTAAAACCTATTTTTACACTTTAATAGTGTTTTGACATCAGTTTTGGGGTCAACTATTTGCCCATAGCTAGAATTCTAAAAGTTAACACCAAACTGGGGTCAAAACACTAAGAAAGTATAAAAATATGATTTAATGCCGGCAATCAATTTTTTGAGGAAAATTTTTAACCAGCAATACATTATTACCAGCAATACATTTTTGAAGAAAAATATTACCAAGAATGAAAAAATATTACTAGCAATACAAATCTTGTCGGCAATAAATAACACATTGAGGTTGACATACTTTTCTCTCTCTCTCTCTCTCTCCCTCTCTCTCTCTCTCTGCATATATATATATATATATATATATATATATATATATATATATATATATATATATGATTTAAGCATTAATATCAATTATTTATGTAAAATGTGTGTGTGTGTGTGTCTGTGTTTATACATACACACACACACAGGCCGGTAAATGTTGTTTAATACTGTTTATTATAAATAGAGCATTTACTTAAATATTTGTATCTATAAAAAGAATGTATAAAAATAAAAAGTCTTAAAATAATTGTCGGACTTTGTCCATTTCATAATATATATATATATATATATATATATATATATGTAAGCAAATATATGGATATAAATCCAACATATGAAAGAAAAAATATTTGTAAAACATATATTTATTAGGTTTTATTAATGTTTGAATTAGTTGGGTTCGGACGTTCGTCTTTTTGTGTTAAATTGTTATGTTTAACATTAATGTTAACACAAAAGACGATGTTTAAATGAAAATGTCCATGAAGATTTATTGTTTATAGTAAATAGATGGAAACGTCCATCGTCGACTTTATTTTAACATTAATAATATTTATTATGAAGATTTTTGACCGTTTTTCTTTTTTAATTTCATATTCATATATATATATATATATTTTTTTTCATATATATATATATATATATATATATATATATATATCTTTATGTGTGAATGAAAAGTAATTACCCATTTTAAAATATATTTATTAATTATCAATTTTACAAGAAATAGCTATAAGTGGAAAGCATTTATCATGAGGTCTTATATTATGTTCGATATGGGGTACCAGATTTCTCTATAAGCTTCTATTGCCGACCAAGTATCGCGACAAGTGATTTCACCGGGAAATATATTGGTATGGAAAATTCGCATTTCAAGTTTTTTTCAAAATCTTATTTTGGTATCGTAGACTTATTCCATTAACCAACCTCAAAGAAAAAAAAAGTAAAGTCACTGGCTATTTAGTCAGCATTACTAACTGACCACTTATCACTCCGTATATATATATATATATATATATATATATATATATATATATATATATATATATATATATATATATATATATATATTATTATTATTATCATTATTATATATATATATATACATATATTTTCAAGTGAATATACTATAAATTATGTTTTATTATTTAACACATAAATCAAGTTATATATATATATATATATATATATATATATATATATATATATATTGTCTATGTAATCAAATAGATATATTTTTATCTACATAGGTGTATATGTGGAGCATGTTCCTTTTCTAATTGTCCTGAAACAAAAGCTATAACATTTTTCGAATTCCGATATTCTGACAAGACAATTGCTGATAACAGAACGGTCCCTTTTGTAAGAATCAAGGAAGAATGAAAGCCGGTAAAGGTAGGGGTAAGTATCCCCCCCCCATTGCACCTTCCGGCTCCAAATATAACATTGCATTTCCCTATTCCCCACCACCAATTCTTTATTTTATTTACTTGGATACTTTTTGTCGCCATAGTTTTTTTTTTTTTTTTTTTTTCAGAAGTCGCTTTAGATGTATCGTTTTTTTGCTGCCTACCGAAAAACTCACACATATTTGAAATAAAAAGCAAAAAAAAAAAGCAAAAAAAAAATCTCTATTTTTGTGAAAAGATTATTAGTGGAAGGTTGTCACTAAAAAGTCAGTTGAATTGAGAAAACGTAAAGCTTAAATGTATCGATTTTTATCTTTGTGTGGCCTGTGTGTTAAAAATGCTATTGTTCCTTATCTTCTTTTTTTAATCTGAGGAAGAAGGAAAATGAAGGGGGGGGGGAAATTCAAAGTGAAAGAAGAAGAAGAAGAAGAAGAAGAAGAAGAAGAAGAGGGTGAAAGAAGAAAATTCGGAAGTAAATGACGGGGAAGAGGAAGAAGAGGGGAAGGGACAAGAAGGAAGAGGAGGAAATGGCAGAAGAAGAAGAAGAAGAAGAGATGATGGAGGTAGTGAATGTATAGGTGGAAGAAGAGTATGATGAAGAGGTGGATGGCGAAGAAGAAGGAAAGACGTGGAAGAAGAAGAAGAAGAAGAAGAAGAAGAAGGAAGAGGAGGCGGAAGTAGATGACGGGGAAAAGGAGGAGTAAGAAGAAGAAGAGGAGAAGGAACAAGAAGGAAGAAAAGGAGATAGAAGAAGAAGAAGAAGAAGAAGAAGAAGAAGAAGAAGAAGAAGAAGAAGAAGAAGAAGTGGAGGTGGTGGAGGAAGTGGATGTATATGTAATAGAAGAAGAGTAAGATGAAGAGGTGAAGGACGAAGAAGAAGTAAAGAGGAGGAATAATTGGGAGAAGAAGAAGAAGAAGAAGAAGAAGAAGAAGAGGGGGAGGAGGAATAGAAGACAAAAGGAGGAGAAGATAAAGGAGGAAAATAGCAGGTGAAAAGTAGGAGGAGAAAACAGGAGGAAGTGGTGGATAAGAAAGAAGAAAACTAGGAGGCGGGCGAGGAAGAAGTAGAAGAAGGGCGTTGAGGTGGAAGTCGTGGAGGAGAAAGAAGGTGTAAATTGATGATTTGAAGGATGTAGAAAAAGAAAGGAAGAGGAGTAAATGGAGGAGGAGGAGGAGGAGGAGGAGCTGGAATAGGAGGAGGAAGACACAGATGGATGAAAGGAAGAGGAAGAATAAGAGGAGGAGTTGGAGAAACAAAGGAAGAAGGAGGAAGAGTAGGAACAGATGAGAAGAGTGAGATGAGAAAAAAGAAGAAGAAAAGGAAGAGGAGGAGGTGAATGTATAAGAAATAGAAAGAAGTGTAGGATGTAGAGGAAGATGAGAAGGAAGAAGAAGTAAACAAAAATAATGATGAGGGAACCGACACCGAAGAAGAAAAAGAAGAAAATTGTAGAAATTGTGAAAGAAGTAAAGACAAATAAGAAAAAAAGCTAACGAAGAAGAATAAGAAAGAAAAGATGGAAAAATAGAATTGTGGAAGAAAAGACGAGCAGAAGAATATTAGAAAGAATGAAAAAATTAAAAAAAAATATGGCGGAAAAATAAATGAAGAAGCAAAAAGAAAGATATGAAAAAGAAAAAGTAGAAAAATTGAAAAAAGAAATCGAAGAAAAAAAAAGAAAAAAATTAGATAAAGTAAAAGAAGAAAAAGAAATAAAAGAAGGGGATAAAAGGAAAGTAAAGAAGAAAAATAAAAAAAAAATAAAGATAAAGAACAAGAAAAGGAAGGATAAGGTGTTTTAGGTGAGTAATCGATTTAATTCTCATCTATCTATCTATCTATCTATCTATCTCTGTTCATATCTATCAATATATCGATCTATCTCAATCTGTTCATATATTTATCAGTGTGCTCCTCTCTATCACTCTAGCGATCTATTTAACAGCACACACACTGACTCTTTATACCTCTCTCTCTCCCCCACACAAAAGCAAATATATATATATATATATATATATATATATATATATATATATATATATGCTGGCTATAAATTTAGTAAATTTGAAGAGATTGGTCAATTATTTGTCAATTATTTTTATCTCGATGAACATTTCGTATCACAGGTCTCTAAATTTTCCCAAAGGAAATTAAGTTTCTTGTGTTCTTTATTATTTTTGTGCATGAGAAAGTTAAACTCAACCTGTAAGTACCTGACTCATCCTGTTTACATGAAGCAGATCAGGTCGAAATGGGATAACTGCTGCAATATATGGAAAGGAGAAGCTCAGTCCTCACTTTTCACACCCGATAGCCTAAAAAACCATTCATGCATGCTTGTGACGGTCGAACTATATTCAGTCCTGCTACCTTTTTCTCAAAGACGAAACGTCTTAAGTCTCTTGCTGTTCTATCGCTATTTCAATGGAAAATGTTCAGACGAAATACATTCCTTAGTCTCAGCAGTTCTAACATTTGCGGCTAAGATGAGCCCTGCTACGCATCTTGTAGCGAACCAGCCTCGTTCACTTCATATTCCATTGGTGTGAACTTATAGTTCGATACGTGCAGCTGTTTTCCTCGTACTACTGCCTCGGGGAAACGACACTGAAGAGGACGCTTCTCAGATCACTACAATCTTAACTTTTTCAAGTATATGTTCAACTCTTATCCCCACATGAATTATTTCCCCATTAATCTTTACTGTGTAACCGTCTACACCGTGTAGCTCTTGGTCCTTGTCAAGGGTGAACATAGATAGATGGATAGATAGATAGATAGACGAAGCCGAAACGAAAGAGTTATATATGATTAGACTGAACTAGATAGGAAAAGACTTACGTAGACACCTATATAGAGAGATTGATATCAACGGGTTAATAATAGATAGATTTGTGTATACTGAAATAGATATGAACAGATTAAGATAGATAGATAGATAGATAGAAAGATAGATAGATAGATAGATTTGTGTATACTTAGATATGAACATGCTAAGATAGATAGATAGATAGATAGATAGATAGATAGATAGATAGATTTGTGTATACTTAGATATGAACAAAGATCGTTAAAGATAGAGAGAAAATAAATGCAAATATATATATATATATATATATATATATATATATATATATATATATGTGTGTGTGTGTGTGTGTGTGTGTGTGTGTGTGCATGCACTGTTATAAATTACCATACTAGATATTAAAACTCAGGTAATGACAACTATGTCTGAACCGTTTTTGCAAATGTCCCATAAAAACCGGGTAACCTTTCCTCTTCGTTTCACACGTAATAATTCCGACCGCTAAGAAAGTGACATTATTGCATCAGTACACCCACACGCGATCAGGAAACTGGAAGTCTTCGAGGCAAAAAGTCATAAGCATTATATTCCGTTTGGCCGAATTCTATCTGGAATAGGGAACTTGATGACCTTTCTTTTTTTTTATCTCGATAATGGCATTTTAGAGAGCATGGGGAGAACGGCATTATTTCGATGAAAACCGGAAAACAAGGGAGGCAATTCGAACACGGTCTCATGAAGGGTGAAAAAAAGTAAAATTTACAGTTAATTCTTAACTACAACATCAGTCCAAAAGTTTTCAATATACATACATATATATATATATATATATATATATATATAAATATATATGTGTGTGTGTGTGTGCGTGTATATATATATATATATATATATATATATATATATATATATATATATATAACGATCCCGGCTTGAAGCAATAGGACGTTAACCACACTGAGGAGATGTAATACAGCGAAACATTATGTCTGTGGATGTGTACATATATATATATATATATATATATATATATATATATATATATATATATATATATATATATATATATAACACACACACACACACATACACACACACACACATATATATATATATATATATATATATATATATATATATATATATTAATATGTTTCTGTGTATTACAATCAAATGAGACATGAAATTTACTGTAACACTGAAAATAAAAATGCACTGTAAAAGGGAAATAAAAATTATTTTAACAGGTACAGTGGATTTTTTCTTCATTTGATTATAAAGCACGGAAAAATATTCTTGAATATGAAAGGATTATGCTAAAATAAGCAGACATAATTTTTTGTAATTTATTTAAATATATATATATATATATATATATATATATATATATATATATATATATATGTATATATATATATATATATATATATAATTCCAGTTTATAATTGCTAGGGATAATTCCATAGAGGATATTAATCCAAAGAGAATCAATGTAAGCTACACAGGAAGATAACAATATACGAAGAAAAACCTTATGAGTAGGAGTGTTCCATATGCGAGAAGTGTTAGAGAAGAAACAGCAATAGAACGGACGGTATTCGAGAAGATAGAAGATAGCGATTGACGTTGCATTTTAATTTTTGAAGATGGTTGCTCTCAGGGATGCATGTAAACAGAAGGCATTTCCACGTGCGGGATGTGTGAGAAAGGAAATTGTTGGAATAGAAGTGGCGGTTACATTCAAACATTTTAACATTAAATGTGTGGGCCAATCTAGTAGCACGCATAGATTCACGTATTTGGGGCAGCTGCGGAAAAAAAAAAAACGTGAGAGCTGATTCCATGAAATTATGTGTAAAATGACAAAGGAAAGCCACATCCCCTCCGTGAGGAATTGACTGGAGTCGAGATGTCATGCCAGGAACGATTGCATTGCAGATCTTTTTTGGATTTTGTCAAAAAACCTAAGATGAATAACAGCAACCCCAGATCATATATGGCAACAGTAAACAATGCAGGGACGAATGGTTGTTTTGTAAAAAGCAAAATGGACTCTGACAAGAAAAAGCCTTCTGGCACGACACAGTGATCCAACTTTCCTTGCAGTAGATGCAGCTATTGATTTGTTGCTGTCATTCCACTTCAAGTCAGTTGAAAACGTAAGGCTAAGAAGGTAATGTTTGTTGCTCTCCCATGTTGATAGCGAACAGGAAAGTTTCTCTATGGTGTTTAAATGAGAGCAAATTCGTTTTGGAGGCATTAGAATTTTCAAGTCCTAGTTAACCACTGATTGGAGGTTCTTTTCGAAATCATCGGCCAGGTTACCATTGTTAGCTCTGACGGATTTGCTCATGAGACGGGAGGAAATAGCAATATCATCTGCATAAATGCCTGTTTGGGAACGGATGAGAACAGAAAGGTCATTGATGAAACCCAGGAACAGCGAAGGGCCCCAGGATAGAACACCCGCATTCGTACGAAAGCATCTGGAAGCGAGACCGTTCAAAACGACCTTGAATTTGAAAGGAATGATTTGATTAAATCAAACAATCATCCTGTAATCGTAGCCCTGGAATTTACGTAGAAGATCAAAAATCCTGTCAAACGCCTTCGAGATATATAGAGCCGCCGATCGAGCTTCGCCGTTATTAAAAAGAGCTTCACTGTTATCAAAAAGAGCTTCACAAACACACACACACACACACATATATACATATATATACATATATATATACATATATATTATATTAAAATATAAAAAATATATTACATATATATATATATATATATATATAATATTAAAAAGAGATTGTTACACGCACACACACACAAATACACACACACACACACACACACACACATATATATATATATATATATATGTATGTATGTATGTATTTATATGTATGTGTGTCTGTGTGTGTGAGTCTATCAAGCTCTTTTTAATAACGGCGAAGCTCGATCGGTGGCTCTATATATCTCGAAGGCGTTTGACAGGATTTGGCACGCTTGCTATTTTTGTAGTGATTTTATAACATATTTATATTATAATTTTCGAATAAATAATTATATATATATATATATATATATATATATATATATATATATATATATATATATATTCAGTGATGACCGGACAAACGGAAGCCGTATTTTTTGTTAGAGAGTAGGTCGAGAGGGTATGCCAGCATTGATTAAAGCCTCGAATACTTTGCCGGAAGTGCAATAGTTAGAGGGGCCAGAAGGTTCCCCGAACGAGACGAGTGTTGAGTTGGAAGAGAACATCCGAGCAAAGCAATTAACTTTATCTACTGTAGATGTCAGGACTTCGAATTGATTAAAAAGAGGAGGAATTGAGTATTTCCTGTTGATTCAGCACACTCTTGGAGAATCGCCAATAACCTCTAGAACCAAACTTGCGAAATGCTATACGTTGCTTCCTTCTATCAGAAAACAGTAACTTTTAGGAGGTGCTTGCGCTCATTATGAGCAGAGATAAAGAGACGTATGTTGCAATCTGACGTGTCGGTCTGGTACAGGCGGAAGAAGTGATTCCTGTCGGCTATAGCGGGCGAGCTTACAAATGAGAACCAAGAAGATGAAGGCGATTTAACTTGGTATATTCTTCCTGGATTGAAAGCATCGACGACGGTTTTCACCCAGGAGGAGACCTTTGAACAGGATGATTAAAAACTTTAATTTAGGGGACGTCACAAAGGAAATCACGGAATGTGTTCCAATCCGTTCGTTGGTAACAGAAAGATATTCTATTATTAGGAGGTTCTTGCCTGGTGGGACAGCGGATGGAGATGTTTATAGACACTACTACATGATTCAGAGTTGCAGAGGGCGGAGCAGCAGTAGCAGAAGAAGAAGAAGAAGAAGAAGAAGAAGAAGAAGCAGCAGAAGAAGAAGAAGAAGAAGAATTTATTGAGCTTAAGAGGATTTTTTTGTATGTATTCAACGGTTCATGAGTTCGGATCTCTGGTTCAAAATGTTTTTTTGGAACCGGAAATGCCATTATTGCTAATTATTCATGTTAGCAGAGGGTGCAAATGCTATTGCGGTTGTAATAAGTCTTCGCATTTTTTAAAAAAATTACCATCTTACAATCGGATCTCTGCTGATTTTTTATCATTTAAATTCCACGCATGGCGAGTTAGTTTGTTAGAACTTAGCCGTTTATTTTTTTCAGATAATCCTCCACTATATATATATATATATATATATGTGTGTGTGTGTGTGTGTGTGTGTGTGTGTGTGTGTGTGTGCGTGCGTGTGCGTGCGCGCGTGCGCGCGCATGTGTGTGAATTGGGATCAAATACAGGATGGAATATGGATTGTTATCTGACAGAATGATAGGGTGAGTATCAAATAAGAAATGTTTATAAAATAAATATATTACGCTTTTATTAAAGCTTCATTATGGAGGAGAAAAAAATTCTGGTATTTCAATTTTGGAATGTATTTTGTTTTTTTTACACTGGCTAAGAAGAACTCACGTGCATCTCTCCTGTCATGCAGTGTTTGTGTGAATACGTCATGAGTTTATGTTTATCATAATTCTACTTTGTCCATAATTCATTTCAATGAATGAGCGGTTCGGCCCACAACAAAAATTTATTTTCATGTCAAACAGTAAGTTGTAAAGTAAGCAAAGAGTCAGTTGAAATTAGGGAAAAAAAAAAAAACCTAAACTGGATTTTCTTCAGTTGTTTTTCTTACAACATTCTCCAACAGCACTACGATCTTATACGAGTGTCATAAGAATATTATTAGTCCTCTTGCCTCAGTAATCAATTATGTAACCTCTATTCCCGATTATTACTTTTAATTCATTCTTATAGTTCCTTACAAGATCACTAAACAAACTGACAGGTGTTTTACTCTTTTCAACGTTGGTGACAGCTTCTAATTACTCCAAATTCAAAAGATATTTATCTCTTATTTTTCTTCAAATAACCTCATAAACTTTGCAATGAGATTTTAATCATGACTTTGTGCGTGAATTAATTTCGTTGTCATCATAAGTATTTAGTAACAATTCGTACCGTATGTTTGTTGGCATTCTGGTGTTAGAACGTCCAGTCACACCCCAAAGACAGCTTTTATACATTTTGTTTTAAACAAATGAAATTTCATTTAAAGACTTCAGACTCCATCACTTTCTTTGTTTCTATAACCAGTGAATCAAACAGAAAATTGTCTTCACTAAGCAAACCTTGTTTACATATGACCTTATTTGTGTGTTTATTTCTATTTTTCTTATATATTTTTTAAATCATTTCACTCCAAGCAAGAAAATAAAGCCTCTAGGATGGAAGCGGTTACAGAATGTCAAAGAATATGAAAAAAAATAAATACTATTAATTAAGGAGGACAATAAAAGAACAATAATTACGAAGACAGAAGATAACGATTGACATTGCAATTTAATTTTTGATTAGGAAGCAATAATCTGAAGGAAGTTCCACAAGCGAGACAATGCGATGGAAGAAACTGTTAGCATAGAACTTAAGGTTACATCTAGTTATTTCAATTGTAAATTGATGACGAAAACAATGTTATCTTAGAAAATGATGAACACAATTTTTTCATAGAAAAAACAAGACCCTGATGATGACATTGTGGTAATATCGAAATTACTCGGAATAAAATGAATATGCATCAACATGGTAATTTTGTTTCTTACTTTAATAAACATACTAAGAATCTTGTCCGTAATTATAAAAGGATCCTATTAAAAAATAAGTCGACAAAGCTTTTCTAAATTATTTAATCAGATATGACTTTATATATATATATATATATATATATATATATATATATATATATAAACATTTTTTTATTTATTATTTTCATTATAGGTTCACATGTAAATATTTGTCGTTCAATTTCACAATAATTTTGCTTATATTCATTTCCCTCTTAAACTATACTTACTTATTTTCTATGAAATCAGCAATGCTTACGCCATAAGAAATTTGAATAGTCATATATGAAATGAAATATTTAGAAAAAAATTCCAACAATCTTCATCATTCCAGACAAGAAAAATATTTACATGTCAGCCCCAAAAATCTATAAATTTTTACCTCGAAAAGTTGGCCCCTGAAAAAAAAAAACTCTTTCTTCCTTTCCCAGCTCCCAGTTCAACGCATTTTTGATGACATTTTGGGCAAAACTTTGAGAATGCCATTTCGAAATTCGGTCACGCTGTCTCTGTTTTCTTTTCTTTCTTTCTTTTTTTTTTTTTAACAGAACGGTCTCTGACTCAAAATCCCCGCCTTATTCTTTTTACCTCCCTATTTTGGGGATTTTTCCTTATTGATTCGTGAACGGTGGCTTGTGTGATTATTTGATAGTATACCTTTTTTCTATCTATCACCCACATATGAATGAATGCTGGAAGAGACGATGACGATCCCTACCCAGGAACAAGAGTTATTGATCGATTAAGAAAGAACTCCAGTATTTATTTATTACTTTGCTCCTTCGCTTATATCATCGATTCCTTTTTAAAATTCTTCACTCCCGGTGTCATATTCACTGAAAGGCGGCTTGTAATACACTGACAGCATCCCTGCATAGTCTCAAGAAGAAATCAAACTAATATTTACCAATAGATTCAAGTATAAACCCGGCCACTGTTTATTTATAGCCTCAAGTATAAACTTGATAAGTATTTAATTTTAGGCTTAACTATAAACTATAACAATTATTACTAATAGACTTAAATATCAATTCTTACCTCTATAGACAAATCAGTGATTACTCACAGTCAAAAGTATAAATATTTACCTATACACTAATTATTACCTATAGAGTCACGTATAAACTATACTAACGTTTATTCACAAGCAAAAGTATAACAGCAAATGATTACCCATAAACTCAAGAATAAACTCAACCAGTATTCATTTAAATGTTTAAATACTTGAATAATGTTTCAATATTTACATAATGACTCAAATGTAAACATAATCAATGTTTTTTCATATAGACACATGTATAAAAGATAGTTTACCTATAAATAAAAGTATAAAAACGATCTAAGCTTACCTCTAGATAAAAGTATAAACCTGACTAGTATTTACCTATATAGTCAAGTATAATATCGATCAATGAGCGACTATAAGCATAAACTCTACTTTAGGGATAAAGAAGGCTATTATCCGCCTTTGGAGGAGATAAGTGACATGAGTCACGTAACGGACGCTTACTGACGTCAATTCGTAAAGTGACGAAAGTGGCCATTTAGTCAGTAAGCTTATTGGTGCCAAGGTTCGTATTTGTTCGCCATGCCAAAGGTTCTGCCGAGGGCAGCCAGCTGTCTAATGCTAGAGCTTAAAAGTCCATGGAGCCCTTTATCTTTGGGAATATATCTTTCACAGATATAGAAAGAAATGCCGGCAACTAGTCTTCAATTTGAGAAAACTCAACGCTCGTTGTTTCCTGTTTGTCGAAAATGCCCTCGCCTAGGACATATTAGGCGGATCCGGCTCGCTTGACTCTGGAGTCCTAAACATTGCTTCTGCAGAAACGCAGAAGAAACACTATATCATATGTAAGACACATCCTTTTTGTTTCTCCTTACACTTTGCTTTAAAGTGTAGATATATGTGATATATTATTCTCCGCATGGTACTCTTGTACATATATTCATATATAGTTATGTGTATGTCTTACTGCTATAAAAGTCTCTCTGAAAACCTTGCATGTTGCCATTCATTTTCTGTTCAGCTATTCCGTTCTGTCCGTGAATGACGGTGTTAATACCAAAAGAGAGAATAAATCTTTCTTCCATACCTCACTTACGTTACACTACCAATGTTTACATATACACTCAAGTATATAGGCCGTCAATGTGTTTTCCTATAAACTCAAGTTAGAAAAGCAACCAATGTTTACCTACTGACGAAAGTTTAGACTCGACTCGAGTCAAAATCACCCACAAAAGATTGGAATAATTTCCATATATTGACGGAGTCTTAAACATGACTTCGCCAGAAGCACAGAATAATCCCCATATTATATGTAAGACCATCTTTTCTTTTCTTTTTTTTCTCTCACCGGTGTCAAAATTCCCTGTAGATCCGACGTTGCTATAAGTCAACCTGTCAACGAGGGTCATAACGAGTAAACAGACATGATTATATATATATATATATATATATATATATATATATATATATATATATATATATATGAGTAAAAAAAATTCCGATCGCAGACACATCAGACATAAATCCCCAGAAAATGAATCCGCTGAAAAGATGTCAATAACCAAATCAAGGCCGTTCACCCAGTATACGGGAAGCTATTAAAAACCGTCTTCGACGATCCTGGGTTCAAACAAACCATCAATCTCATGGTCTACTTAGTTATTTTAATCTCAACTCTCCTGTACGCCCGTGAGATCTGGATACTCTATTGAAAAGACATCCGCAAATGAAGTCAACACACAAAGCAGGACCGGATCACGAACAACTAAGTTCTACTCCGCGCAAAGATGGAGAGCCTAGAAACCTTCACGATGCCCGCAAGCCTTGCCCAAATGCCGGACATACTCAAACAAATCCTCTTCTCGGTGCTCGCATCTAGCATGAGACCACGTGGTCGATTCAAATAACAGCTGAAAAACACTTTGCTGAGAACGGACAACAACCCAGTCAATTGGGGACGGAAGCTGTAGAAAGAACCAATTGGAGAACACACACACACACACACACACACACACACACACACACACACACACACACACATATATATATATATATATATATATATATATATGAATTGAAATAAAATACAGATACAGATTGTAAACCGAGAGAATAATTAATTCTATTTCTGTGCCAGATTTTGATTTTATTTCAATATATATATATATATATATATATATATATATATATATATATATATATATATATGATGGACTCTCCGAACTAATGAGGTTCCGAACTAATTATCTGCATGCCTATGACGGGCATGATTTTTGAGACCGGCTCGAGAATTGCACAAAAGACAACAAACAGTAGAGGAGAAGGTATTGTATCCAAGTACAGCAGGGACACCGTTAGATGTCTTATTTTGCTTTCTCGTTTCATGTAATCGATTGATGCTTACTTCTCAGTGCAGCTATATCAATGTTGTACTTCTTTAGCT
>CAHIKZ030005591.1:197500-222500 GCA_903632075.3 Acanthosepion pharaonis | reverse complement strand
TTACGACAAATGTTGTCAAAATGATTAACTGTCTAATCTGGAAACCTAGAAAAAAAAACTCATTTAATTTAGTGTTTGTTTTTTTAGATATTAAACCTTTTGTGGGTTGGGCAATTATACGATGTTGTAACGTGGTTTGGACAATTTTGCTGTTACACCAAGTATACATACATATATGTGTGTGTGCGTAAGTGTGTGTTTGCCTGTGTGTGTGTGTGTGTTCAAGTCTGTGTGAAAGAGAGAGAGAGAAAGAGACAGACAAAGAATATGATATATATGTCTGTGTGTGTGTGTGTGTGTGTGTGTGTGTACCTGTGTGTGTGCAAGTGTGTGTGAAAGAGAGAGACAGACAGACAAAGAAAATGATATATATATATATATATATATGTGTGTGTGTGTGTGTGCGCGCGCGCGCCTGTGTCTGTGTGTGTGTGAAGTGTGTGTGAAAGAGACAGAGAGACAGGCAGACAAAAAATATGATATATATATATGATGTATAAAAATTTCATATATCAAAACAATGTTACGTGAATTAACGATGAAGTGGAAAATATTCCGTCTGACACGTTTCGTTCTTTAGGACATCATCAGACACAAGTACCTTAATTCCACATCTATAATACGCCTTCATCCATAATAATTGGGAAAATGCTTTTACTCATGCAAAATGCGCATTCCTTGTTTGGTAATCAAACACTATAAATTCTACTCTCCATTTTCATTAACGCCAGTTATTCCTACTCTTATTCAAGCTGTAACTGAACATATTTATCAAAATTTCTGATCATCACGGTTCTAAAAGGAAACGGAAATACCTATATTGTGGCTACTGCGCAAACTCTTTAACCTGTTTTATAAGATAAAGTGTGAAATCTACCGGATTTGTATATAGTTTTTCCACAACGAAATGGTTTTAAACATAGAATAATATTATTCTAATTTAGTTTTATGATAACTCTTATTTTATTTTACATTTGTAAGTATTGTTAGGTACATATGATTACATTTGACATCCTTATAGGATCGCAATCGTCGAATGCTAGTATCAAATTGTCGTATGTTTGTGGTGAGTATTCATTTCACAACAGAAATCGACCTACGAAACGGCAATTTTTTTTAAAGATTTTTTGTAGTTGTGCATAATACGCAGCTCTAATTTTGCTTAATATTTTTTTAGAAAAAAATGCGTATTATACGTGGGGAATTATGGTAATTTTTTATTAAAGTAATTATATATTTGTAAGATGGAGAGGGTGCATATAAAATGAAATACATAGCGTATACACAGACGGAAAATGCTGAAAAATGGGGAATTGTCGAAATTATTAAATTTCAATTTTTACATTATACTTTTTTTTTGTTGTTTTCAGATATCTTTGTGCTACATGTCTTTATAAACGATTTCATTCAGATTCTTTATTCTTTTGTCTTTAAGGCTATCAATTCTATTATTAAGTATCCATCACTGATAGAAGATCTCCCAAGAAAGTGGAAATGTTCTGAGAAACTAGACACAAATTTACCGTAGATGATCTTGCAATCAAAGCACTTTCTACACACTTATAAATAAGCAAATTGCTTTCTGTTTTTTTTTTTTTTTAAATTTGAGTAGACTCATTACTGCGAGCAACTAACTCACTGAGTATGTTGTTTCGTGAAAGAACCATTTTGTATTCATTTATTTTTTTTTATTAATATTCCTGGAGGGTTCTCATATGTATTTCATGTGGCAATTATTCCAATATATGTAAGGGTCGGTGTATATAAAAACGGTTACAACTATGAACCGAAGGGAAGCCCTGAAGTTGTAACAACGCTAGCTAGTAAGTCCCAAAGAGTTACAGGGTGTGGAGGAATTAGGAACAGAAACGTTAATAAGAAGCGGGAAGAGAAAAGAGTAATCAGGCGGGCAGTAGGTAGCGATTGACATCGCATTTAAATGTTTGCAGATTATAGATGGCTGGAAAGTATGGAGCCGAAAAAGAGTCCCACAAGCGAGAAAATAAACTTACGGCTACATCTAGCCAACTCAACTGTAAACTGATGACATCTCGACAGTCTAGTACAGCTCTTAAATTCAAAAACTTTAGGTATGATAGCGTAGAGCTCACCCGAACAATTACCATGGAAGAAAAGTCACAGAGAAGCAACCTTACGGCGATGGGAAAGTGACTGAAGTCGAGCTGCCAGATCAGGGCTAATAATATTGCTAATTATTCTTTTGATTTTATCAAGTAGATCAAGGTAAATAACAGGGGCTCCGGACTATATGTGGCAGCAATATTCTAAGCATAGACGAATGCTAGGATTATAGATCAGAACCAATAATACTGCTGATTCTTCTTTGGATTTTATCAAGGAGATCAAGGTAAATAGCAGAAGCACCGGACCATATGTGGCAGCAATATTCTGAGACATGTAAGATAGACAAGTAAAATATAATGTTCATATAATATTTATTTAAATTCTTCGAGGTTTCTCCTATGTATTCCTTGTGGTAATAATTACAGGTGATAGAGAAAAGTTTCAAATATTTATATATTCCGAAGTTTTTATTTTTATTTTTTCAGTAATGTTAAACCTGTACAATGCTCCGGGAGCACTCGAGACAGGTTGGGGGGGGGGGTATGTTAAGGAGCAATTTATACAAGTAACAGTCAACTCTAGACTTGAACACGTTAAGTAATCTGGGAAACATCCTCATAGGAGTCAGTTCTACAGAGCAGTTGTTCGCGAAAAGAAGCTGTTCGAGTGAAACGTACTTCTCGCTGATGGAATACGGAGGAAATGTGAGTCTTTAGCTACAATGTATGTAGCATCAGTTTCTCAAAACGCTCTCGTTCATTTAACTTAAAATTATGAACAGACTCATTTCGGTGAGTAACTGATGCATTTTGTTGTTGCTTAGAAGATCTCTTTTGTGCTTATATTATCTTTTATTTAAATTAATTGAGGTTTCTCCTATGTATTCTTCGTGGCAATCATTACAGATGATAGAGCAAAGTTTCTAATTTATCTATTATTATTAGATTGTTTTTTTTTTATTAATTTATTCTTTTATTGTTTTAGAACTAGCTGCTAACTAGCTGTTAAATCTTATGCTAACCTATGGAAAAATTCTTTCCAATTGTAGTTTTGATAGAGTTTGTGTGCAGAATAATATAAGTTTGATCCATTAAGTTTGTCAGAATGCTTCCTTCGTCTACACTGAAATATTTGACAAGCCTTCTGTTTCGCGATGAATATGAGATAATTAGGGTATTTCAGAAACATAAAAGTATATTCAATGTGTTTCTCTCCATCATGTAAATATTGCGGGCTATGATCGGATTTGCTGGTTTATAAATCTGCCATTCATTCGCTTATTGAATATTATTGCCATATCTTCTCTCGTGCTTCTGCTTTAGGAGAGTGGGCTGAAAAGTTCAAAGCCTAAGAAGTAATGACACCAAAGCAGTGAAATTTTTCATGCATTAATTCAAACTCGTCTTATTAATAACTGCATTAATTCTTTCCCGGTATGAGAGAGGGCTGAAAAGTTCATAGGCTGATTATGGAGGCGTAATGCTAGAGCTGGGAAATCTTGCATGCACTGATTTTAACTCTTCTTACTAATAAGGGCATTATTTCTTTCCAGATACGAGGATGGGCTGAAACGTTCATAGGCTGATTATGGAGGAGTGATGCCAGAACTGGGAATCTTATTATTTTTTTTATATTTTAATAACTTCGTTTTCTCTTTTCAGTTTATCTTATGTCTGACCATTTAAGAAGACTGTTCATTCTGTTGGTTAAAACACTCACGAGAAATAGATATGACGTCATCATCACTGCGATAATGTTTTCCAGTCAAGTGTTTTCTTCATGTCAGCGAACAGAAGGTAAACAAATCAGGTGAATAGGGAGTGTGATCAACCAGGTCAAAGCCAAAGTCATGCTCAGCAACCACTGAAATCAAGGACGTGTGCTTGAGTATTGTACTTGATAGACTTTCGTAACTGTCTCAGCACTTTGGTACAGTACTCTCTATATATAGTGTGGCTGTTTGAAGTTATTCAATAAACACAGTGCTTTTCGAATCCAGAAACACTGAGGCCATCACATTCCCGGCAGTTGGCTTTCTTTGGAGCAGCTGAGAACTCCAACTAGATCTGCCACAAATTATGTCAGATTATCTCGTGATGAGATCAACCTGTTCGCTTTTGATCAGGAATCACAAGACATTGAATCCATCGAACAGAAATCTTCGTCATGCCAAGTTCATTATGTAGAATGTTCTTAACTATCTTTGTTATGGTCAGGTTCCTTATACTACGGTGATAGTCCAAGGTAGAACCAATAAAGAAGAACTCGAACACGTATATGGAATAACAGAGATATATTACAAACAGGAATATATACAGAGAAGTAGAAGTGTTAGTGTGAACAATCAGGTTTAGTAGAGAGAACAATGTAGTCTCGACCACTATCACTATTCCAATGTCTTGCAGTAATTGTATGAACGCGACTCTGTTTCGGACTGCCTCTGACTCGACTCTTGACTCGACTTGAACTACTGACGATATTCAGTCACCCCCCACACGAGGGCATCATGTGGTACAAGGCCGGTTTAACGTGGGATCTCCGAGCCCGTGGTCTCGGCCAAAAATATGCCCATTGAACCCGTATAAACGGGTTCAGGGTCGGTTTACCTCCCCGAAAGAGAATCCGCCCTTCGCCGTAGCCTCGTTCGGGTTCCTCCCCGCCCGAAGGCAGAGATTTCAACCAATCAGCCGTTCAAGACTTGAACTACTGACGATATTCAGTCACCCCCCCACATAAACGGGTTCAGGGCCGGTTTTACCTCCCCGAAGGAGACTCCTTCTTCGGCGCAGCCTCCTTCGGGTTCCTCCCGTCCGTAGACAGAGAGTTGAACCGAACAGTCGCTCAGAAAGTGACCGACAGACTATATTTAGTCGTCCCCCTACGAGGGCGTCATGTGGCACAAGGCCTTTTTTTACGTGGGGCATTCCCGAGCCATTAGGCTCGGCCATAAATATCTTATTTGAACCCGTATAAACGGGTTCAGGGCCCATTTACCTCGAAGGAGACTCCGCCCTTCGGCGTAGCCTCCTTCGGGTTCCTCCCGTCCGAAAGCAGAGAGTTAAACCGAACCGTCGCTCAGAAAGTGAACGACAGACTCCTTGCCTACTCCTGAGGCGCAGTATTTATTAAGCATGGAATACTCCATTATTATTATGGGTAAGATCCCATAACAATCTCACAAGATATTCTAATACAACTAGTTATTTGGTTTATAGTCAATCACCGGTCATCCTTCACCATGTTGTGAAAATATTTTCTGTAATTTCCTCGGCGGCGGCAGTCTCAGGACGACCAGATTTTGGGCCGTCTTCAAGACTCTCTCTTAAATACAGCTGCCAACTTTTGCCCTGTTGATAATGACAGAACATCATCCCTTAGTATTGCTACCATGTCAGCAGGAATGACCTTTTGGGCTAAACCATTTTTCTGCTGGTAAGATGCCAAATTTTGTCCATTTTTAAGTGATGTCTTCTTTGAACATTCAAATGAAAGGAAACAATGTTGTTATAGTCTTGAAACTAGCATTTGACAGCGCTAGCATCAATACTTCATAGACAACCAAGCAACTTCGACGTGTAATGGTTAACAAGCTTGTCCCGTTAGATCAACTACAACTGAATTGCGAGTTGGATCCTCACTGGGTGCTCTATCCTTTCGGCCTTGTGCCACATCTAATCTACGCTTAGAAAAAATCAGGGTGTTTCGACATGTGTAATGGTTAGCAAGCTTGTCTCGCTGGATAAAGTACAACTGGGTAGTGAATTTGATCCTCACTGAGTATTCCATACGAGTGCAACGAGTTCAAATGACCCTTAAGAAACTGTGATCCTGATCGAACCAAAAGCATAAATAATTACATCGGTCACACTACGACATGCCTATCCAGACAACTTAGGTGACACCTATGCGTCCATAGCTTGATTTGGGACAGTCACATTTAAACACACACAAAGTCCAACCAGACTTCATCTGAAACACACGAGTAGAAAATACAAGCATAAAAATTCATCCACATGCAAAAAAAAAAAATTAAATTAATGATAGCTTTAATAATAAAAATAAAAAAATATTAACTGCGAACACGGCCACAATGAGCTAGTAAATAAACCATCCTTATGACTCTAGATACATACACACAACCCATACATTTAGTTAAAAAGTCAAAATAAGACCATCGTTCTTGATAATGGCTAAAACTAAAGAGGAGAGCGCTGGGAAATGCAGAACTTTTGGGCAGTCTTTCTATACAATTAATCTAGAAAAGAAAACACTTGCCCGAACAAAAAAAAAAAAATTAATAAAAAGCTTAATCGCAGTACTTTGAAAGCTGTCTTTAACGAAACTTGTATAAAAGGAGAATTGCTGCATAGATACACAATTATATATATATATATATATATATATATATATATATATATATATATATATATATATATATATATAAGTAAAGATAACCCTTAAAAATCCATTTCAACTTATAAACCATTGAATATAATTAAATATTCATTTCTTCAGACAACGAGTTTTAATGTTCTCCTTAGAATCATCCCATCCCTACCATATACCAATTGTTGTTATTATATATATATATATATATATATATATATATATATATATATATATATATATATATATCCTCTTGACTTTTCTAATCATAGGTGAGATCCGAATGCAGAGCCACTAAGTAACGGTCTACCAACGCCAGCCATCGATACTGATATTGTCATACCTGTCCATTGTCTGACATTGTCTAAACTAGGTACCTCCACTGTTTCGGCATAACTTTTCTATATTTAAGTTTAAAATGAAATTTTACAACCAAAAAACGTTATTGAAGATTTCATTTAACTTTAATTGAAAGTTTAATCATTAAATTTATTATTTTCATTAATTAAACAATTCTGGTGTATTTCAGATAGAAACTATATACATTTGATTGTCAAATTTAATTTCAAATTCTTAAATTTTCTTAAAATCGGCTATTTTCTTAATTTTAAGAAATTTGTAAACAAACACAAATTTATCGATTTTGAAAATATTTTTAAAAATTTCTGACACGTTATTTTAGTAAAGTTAAAATATTTAAAGTTAAAGTAATCTGATTTGAAAGAAATCTTACTTATAGCATAAAAAAACAATATTTGATCTGATCCAACTATCGATGGATTGTTGAATGACGAATCGGTGACAGCTACTACGGATGACCATAAATGATATATTTTTTAAAAATCTGAATTAACGGTTTATTGGTGGGTTTTAGCTACCTAGTAATTGTTAGAAATGAACATATTTTCCGCAATTTTTATTGACTTTTATTTACCTTTCGAAGATGCAAAAATAAAAAAAATAAAATGCCATGATAGAAATAATTTAATAATTTATGAAAGGGTAATTTAATTATTATTTAATAAATCAAAATTAAATGTGACTTTCCAATCCAATGTATATAGTTTTTGTCTGAAATACACCAGAATTTTTATAATTTTTATAATAAATTTAATCATTAAGCTTTTAATTAAATATTTGTTCCTTCTTAAAGTTTTTTTTAAAAAATATTCTATTTGAGTATGACCCATTCTAATGGAAATACAATACATAAAATAAAAATATTTAGTGAAATAGTAAATGAAAAAAAGAAAAATTACTTTAAAGTTTAAAGTTTAAATTTTACACTTTTAAAGCTGAACGAAATGTTATGAAAAGTCCACGTAAAGGGACAAAACTCTTAGATCACGTGACCTTGTTATAATAATGGCAATTTCAGTATACCATACATGGAAATAAGGAATGTATTAAGTAAAAAAATACAACATAAAAAATTATTTTTTAAAAAAGCGCATCTGAGTTTGTTAAACTTAGCAATTTTGGACTCGTAATTTTTTTTCCACTTAATTACTACATCACCTCGAGGAACTAGCCTAATACAGAGCCTTACACGATTTTAAACTATTATAAATTATTATAATTAAAATTTCTTAAAAAAACGAAAAAATTCTTGTAAAACTTAATTATTCATCAGAAAAAATTTATTTCTTCAGACAATAATGTCCTTAATATTACTTATTTCCAAAAGCAATTAAAAGCTTTTCTAATTAAGTAATATCATAGTTTTATTGGATTCATTATTTTTCAATGAAGATTTTCAGTCAGTTTAGCTCAAATTTGAAAAAAAAAAGTAGGTGATTTATCATTTCCAAAGAATCCTACTTTTAACAAAATAAACAAAAAATCAGGAACCAGAAAGTTTTTGGGCGAAATTTCATGAAATTAAGTAAGTAGGGGGTAACATATTTAAAAAAAAAAAAATTACCAAAATTTTCTAAAAAAATATTTCAAAAATAATTTCATTCATTTGTGAATAAGTCCTGAAAATTTAATTAAAATCGGACAATTACTTGATTTTTACAAGAATTTCCAAATCAATATGTTTTTAACGGAAAAAAATTCCAAAAAAAAAACAATGTTATTTTCTATGTCGCCGCGATGACGTAAACAAAATAAGATTTTAACCAAAATTTCGAACCTGTTAGAAAATATTAAAAAAATTCAAAAAATAATTAAAAAATACTTTGGTCTTTCATCTTAATAATAACATAAGCATTTTGACGATAAAACTTTTTCGTTAAGTTTGTGGCATTTTTCATTACGCTATGCTGTTTTCCCGAGGAGGCTAGTTTAAACAGTTTTTGCGTTGTCACTCTCTCCTACGTGCACCTTTAACGATGCCTTGCATGATGGTCTTGCACAGGCTGTCTCGTGACTTATAATCAGTTGAATTACAATCAGCTTTAATGTGCTGTGATACAATCTATCTAGCCATGCCCATATAGTCCTTTTTTTAGGTTTCTGGATGTTTCACCGATGTAAATTGTGTACAATATATTCTGTATATCCTTGCCTCTGCCCTGTTTTTGTTGCTGTCTTGTTTGGTGCTAATAGGATTAGATAGATTTATCTATCGTCCGGTACACATTTCTCACCAGTCTTAAACACGAGTAGAGGTTTATCTCTAGTTTCTTGTTTAGAATTGTTTCCAGTATCTTTTAAATTGTATTTCAATTCTAAGGTCGCGATCTAAACTCTGAAATTTACACTATTATTGGGTTTTCATTTGCTTCTAAATTCTACTTCAACACTATACTTCTAACGTCTCTGCATAAACTCTGAAATTTATAATATTATTGGGTTTCCGGTTCCTTCTAAATTCTACTTCAATTCTATACTTCTAACGTCTCCTCGTAAACTCTGAAATTTATAATATTATTGGGTTTCAGGTTCCTTCTAAATTCTACTTCAACTCTATACTTCTAACGTCTCCTCCTAAACTCTGAAATTTATAATATTATTGGTTTTCAGGTTCCTTCTAAATTCTACTTCAATTCTGTATTTCTAACGTCTCCTCGTAAACTCTGAAATTTATAATATTATTGGGTTTCAGGTTCTTTCTAATTTCTACTTCAACTCTATATTTCTAACGTCGCATCGTAAACTCTGAAATTTATAATATTATTGGGTTTCCGGTGCCTTCTAAATTCTACTTTAATTCTATAATTCCAATGTCTCCACCTAAACTATCTAATTTATACTATGATGGTGTATCTTGTTCCTTTTAAAAATCTTTTCCAACTCTTTCATAGCCCTTTGCGTATCAGTGGCGTTATCGCCTTGTTTCGGTTTAATTGATTGAAACAACTACCTAAAGTTTTTAGAGTAGGTTTTCATGAATTATATGTGTGTGTGTGTGTGTTCGTAATTATGCGAGCTTTTTTATCTACTTGTTTAATATCTTTATATTTTATTGCTAACCCAGTAAAAAAAAAAAATAAAATTACGCAGACGCAAATATCTAAACAATTCATGGCCGAACTTTATGACCAATGATGAGCAGTTGCTTCTGACGCATGCGCTATTAAATATGACTTTGTTTCAAGTCGTGACGTGCAGGACGTCTCGGTGAAAAGTGGTCATTTAAAGACGGCCTGTAATCATGGATAGTTTCTACTAATATAAATCCCCTGGCACACTAAATAAGACCACATTACACCGAGGAAGTAAATCACTTTGACCAAAATATCACTGATTCTTTGTGAGTATCCTTCGAGAAAATGTCCTGTAAATTTGAGCCCAGAGGTGGAGATAGTGTTGAGTAGGGAGGAAAAGACCGTCGCGGACAGAGTGACTTGAAAACTGGACAAGAATATTCTATATTGATGACTTTGTCACTGGTTTTGGCTATCGGACACTTAATGGAAACAAAGTAGGTGGTCGTTTGTCTGGTAGATAGAATGACCAAATTCCAGAGAAATGGTATGGGAATTTGAAGAGTGAAGGTTACTGACTCTAAAGTGTAGTTTATTGTTTTCATCTGTCAATTGATATGTTGGTTTTAGCTAAATGGTGAACTCAAGTCTTTTAGATGTGTTAGTCCAATTATTTGTATCGCCGTCCCCGGACATTTGATGGTAACTACTTTTGAAAGCAGTGACGTCAGAGTATTGTAAAGGACTATGATTGCCAAACGTCTTAAAATGCTATGGCACCTAGAAGAAGAAGAAGAAGAAGAAGAAGAAGAAGAAGAAGAAGAAGAAGAAGAAGAAGAAGAAGTCGTCAATAAAAGTTTGGATAATAAATGATATGTAAGCTTGCTTGAGAGTGCAAGTCTCATTTGTGATAATTTGAATTATTTTATTGTTCAGATCAGATTTCTTGACTTGGGTATTACAAAGGTGAATTTACTGCGAACACTGAGAGATAAATAAGAAAGGCACTACTTAAATAGACTGGTCCACTAGTAGGAATTCGCGACAAAAAAAAACGGGGAAGAATTTTTGTAGATTATCAAGTATTAGACCGACTTCACACCACGACATGTCAGAATCGAAATAAAAATTGATTGAGAACACACACACACACACACACACACACACGCATACTCACACGTACACACACACGCACGCATATATATTATTCAGTGAAATACACAAGCAAACATACGCACACACGCATATATATATATATATACAAATAAAGAGACATATTTGTTTTATGTCCTCTCTCTCTCTCTCTCTCTATATATATATATATATATATATATATATGTTTATAAATTCTTTTTATAGATACACATATTTCAGTAAATGCTCTGTTTATAATAAACAGTATTAAACAACATTTACCGGCCTGAATGACAGAGAAATATTCGTCTCCGACAGATTTGAACCTGTATCCTATACGGAACCCCCATTTAGCTTGACATGCCTTCAATATATATATATATATATATATATATATATATATATATATATTAGACAAGGTGGTATCTGTTGGATTGAAATAAGTTCACAGAATTGGAATGTGCTCATATATATATATATATATATATATATATATATATATATATATATATATATATACACACAAATAGAGAGGAATAACAAGCAGATTAAGATCTTCAAAAGTAAATCATCAAAAGTTACCCAACATCGCTTGATAATGGAAGAAATTTAAAATTCCGAAACAGAATTACCGTGTCGCGATCTAAAATATTTTTAAGCAAAATATTAACATATATATATATATATATATATATATATATATATATATATATATATATGTGTGTGTGTGTGTGTGTGTGTGTGTGTGTGTTTGCGTGTGTGTGTGCACGCGCGCGTGTGTGTTTCATTGAAATATTTTGTCTACTTATTTCTATACTGATCCTCTCCAGTTCTTTAATCAATTTCTTGATGTTAAGATGAAATTCATCAAGGAAGGCGCCGTATTAATTATTTTAGCCCAAGTATTTTCGACCGTTTTTAAGATACTCATCAAAGGTAAATTACAAAGACAAACATATTGTAACTGCAATATAATCTGCATTCTGTTGTGATAGGAATTTTTCAAAACACGCACGAGCGCGCTCTGTTAAATTTGTTTTAGAATTGCAAATTTATCCGTAGTAGTCGTGGTAATTTTACAAAACAAGAGTTTCAATATAAGGGAGCTGACCAGAAATTCGTAATAATATAAAATGCCATCAAATGTTAGATGCACTTTAATATGTTTTTGCTATATTCATAATAAATTTTGTTGAGTGTTGGTTGGTTGATTTTGATATAGAGGACATCAAGAATTTGAAGTTTTTGTTTATTATTTTTCGCGCTGTATTATATTGTGTTGTTAATAAACATTTTCCTGTATTGTGAAGGTGGACAAGAAAGTGTCTTTAAATGTTGTGCAATAGAACTTGTAAACGACAAATGAAATGTAAGACGTCTTGATAATGTTGTGGTTGTCAAGCCAACATATGTGCTTATATTTTGTTTGGTTTGTTTTGTTTTACGGCATATCAACCTCAATGGGTGATGTAATGCCGACACCATTTTTATTGCTGGTAATATTTTTTTCCAAAA
Source organism: Acanthosepion pharaonis (assembly GCA_903632075.3). NCBI lineage: Eukaryota > Metazoa > Mollusca > Cephalopoda > Sepiida > Sepiidae > Acanthosepion > Acanthosepion pharaonis. The sequence continues at coordinate 210,006 of CAHIKZ030005591.1, read as the reverse complement.
ACGTATTGTTGGTAATATTTTTCTTTCCTCCATATGTATTGCTGGTAATATTTTTTCTTGAAAAATATATTGCTAGCAATAATTTATTTCTTAAAAAATGTATTGCTGGTAATAATCTTCTTCAAAAAATGTATTGCTGGTATTAAAACCTATTTTTACACTTTCATAGTGTTTGGGGTTAAGTATTTGCACATATTTGGGACCAGAAAAGATGCTACTACCTCGGGTCAGAGTGGACATTGGAACACCAGGGATTAAGAGGTTGTTCCACCCTCCTCAAACGTCCTGATTAGAGACCTGTTGTACTTAATTTATCGTCTTACACAGGGCGCTTACTTTTTTGTTGTAAATAAAAGATATATATATATATATATATATATATATATATATATATATATAATTGCATTTGGGTAGGCTAGGCTGTAACATTTACTAGTAATTTTACTAAATTTTTTGATTTTCCCTGCTGAAATTGGGTGCGTCTTATAAACCAGAGCGTCTTATATGCCGTCAAATAGGGTAGATTTGAAAAAGGGATGCAACCATCAAATTTAGTGGATACTTCGAAGGGTGGTCTTAAATTTTTAGCCTACACGGTGTATGTAATTATTACTTATTAGACTTTTCGGGTACCCCTGTATTGAGGGTACTGATCATATGGACATTTATAAACCAAGCCCACCAACCTTTAACGACTCGATAACAATAAAGCTTTACAATTAAAATTCACGTTATATTTATTTGTGATTCTTCCTCGTATATGTGTTCTACTTGTGTGGCGAATGCGTTGGCGCAGAAACGTATGGAAAAAAAGAAAAGAAAGTGATTACCGAATATTCTTTACTTGACTAAACCAACAGAAAACAGAGCAATTAATCGAAAAAAATTTGGGGGTGGCACATTGAAAAGGATGAAGATGAAAAAGATGGAAGATAAAGGAAAATGGAGAGGCCAAAAAGAAAAAAAAAGACAAAAAACGTAGAAAATTAGAAAGATGAAGAAAAGAAAGTAAAAGAAAAATCCAAAAAAGAAAAGAAGGGTAAATCAAGAAAGAATACAGAAAATGAAAGGAGGTGAACGGGTGCATTATCAACGACCTGATTTCAAATGTCAGGTGGTGTAAACTTGAATGTGCGGGTGGTGTTATGAATAAAGGCTCGGAATTGTTAATCGGTTAGCTGAGATCCAATTCCATTTGGGTTCGTTATATTCACTTACGCGCAAATTACCCTTAGAAAATATAAGAATCCATCTTTTCTCTCCTCAAGCTATGGGTTAATTAGTAAATCTTGTATCACTTAATCAATATTCCTTAAAAAATTTATTACAATCTCAAAATATTTCTTGCTTTAAATAACGTGAAAAGTTAGGGTTAGGTTTAGGGTCACAGTCAAATTTAGAGTTAGGGTTAGTGTCAGGGTTAGGGTAAGGTTAGAGTTAGGTTTAGGGTCACAGTCAAATTTAGAGTTAGGGTTAGTGTCAGGGTTAGGGTAAGGTTAGAGTTAGGGTTAGGGTCAGTGACAGGGTCAGTATTAGATTTTAGGTTAGGATTAGGGTTAGGGTCAGGGTTAGAGTTAGATTTAAGGTTAAGGTTAGGGTTAGGGTTAGAGTGTGGGCTGGGGTTAAGGTTAGAAATAGAGTTAAGATTAGGGTCAGTGTTAAGGGTAGGGCTAAGTTTAGAGTTAGAGTTTAGATTGTTGAAAGGAAAAAGATTATATGTGTGTTTGCAAACAATGTGCGCTGGCTTGAAGATTCGTCCACGGGACTTGTTGGACGGTCAGTCTCTAGCAGTGGTAGTGGGCTTCGTACCCGGGTTGGGTGTTGCACATGTAGATAGCAACAGATGCTTCTCTCTGGCCGTCATGGGCTCGGGTAATGGCAGCCGACACTGGTCGACGGGTCAAGGCAAAGAGCCAATCGCAAAGGAAAGTGAAAGAAAAAGAGGGCGAATTCAGGGCGTCGGACATTATATAGTGGTCTGCCGAGGGTACTACATAACTTCTACGTGGGTAATGATTGGGCCCTCATTTACACGTATGAAATTCCAAAACACATTCCATAGTAAAATGTGAGGTCGACAAAATTAAAAACAAACAACATGTATGCATTTAAATTAAAAATATAAAATGGTGACAATATACACATCGCATCCTGTATATATATATATATATATATATATATATATATATATATATATATAAACACACAGAGACTTCTATACCTTCAAATACAAGCATGTAAATATAATTTAAATGCAAATATACGTATCTAATATATAATTTCAAATATAATACAAATGTACATACAAATAACAAGGCATCTACACATATACAAATATAGTATATACATTCACATTTAGAGTGATAAACAAAGGCGTGCATACAAATATTTATTTATAATGAATACCTTCATATCCTGTTCGCTTTTTGTATCCATACAAAAATGTAAATAAATGCACCAAATTATATATATATATATATATATATATATATATATATATATATATAATTTGTTATATTGATGTGGGAAATGTGTTAATGGAAGTTGATGAACTTTAAACAGAATATAAATTCAAATATGAGTGAAGATACGGATCGACATCTTTTATGTGCCGCGCTGTGACTCGACAGAACGTGGCCCTCCCCAACTTCTTATATCTTGCAGCTCTAACGAACATTAAACATCTTGTCCCTGTTCTGCGACCCTTTGACACAAACTCATTAGGTTACGACGAGATAATAACAGAGAGATGTCTGCTTTGTAACTTCGGCCATAGCTTAGCGAAAAGAAATGAATGATAGCGTTAAGAACGACATTTTTTTTTATAGTTTCAAAGAAAGTAAGACGATAATACCACGAAGAGGTTTACTGGTTACTTGGAAACACGATCCTAAACAAGAAAATGGGATAAAGTTTTGCTACTGTTTAATAGACAAAGAAGAAGAGTGAACCGGGCAGTAGGCAAATCTATTCCGCGAAAGTGAACGAAATAATCTCCGGGCTTAATTTGAAATCATTGCTTGATTGATTTGTGTTTTTAACCTAAATCTAACACTAACCCTAACCTTAACTCTAAGTCTAACCCTAACTCTAAACCTAACCTAAACTCTAACCCTAACCCTAAATCTAACGCTAACCCTAACCCTAACTTTAACCCTAACCTTAACTCTAAACCTAACCCTAACTCTAAACCTATCCCTAACTTTAACCCTAACCTTCACTCTAAACCTAACCCTAACTCTAATATATATGAGACGAGTTTTGATCAAATCTTGAGACATACACGCTTATTAAGTTCTGGCTCAATTCCGTTGTTTAGAGAAGTGCTTGGAATTAAATTAAATTGTTATCGTCTAACGACACCACGGAGATTCTATTGATGACCATATCTTGTGCAGCGGGTTTGGACCCGGAACAACATTCTTCAAGTCCAACAACCACCATATTCCCCCGATCTCGCCCCTTGCGTTTTAAACCTACTAAAAAAAATCAAATCTGTAAAAGAAAAAGAATTCAAAGCGACCCCCAAAAATGTGCCAAGGTAGCTACCCCCACCCAAAAAAAAATAAATAAATGAATAAGGCTTCGAGGAAAGCTTCCATCAATGGGAACGTCGCTGGAAAAACTGTGTCGCTTCAGAAGGCGACTATTTCGAAGGGGATTAAATGCCGAATCGATATGTGCGGTAGTTTTCTTTTTATAGCACCAGTCCATTTACCTCCAAACACACACACACACACACACACACACACACACACACATATATATATATATATATATATATATATATATATCATACAATCGGAATTAAGATGTCATTAGGTAAATGATCATTTTCACCTTGTAAAATTAAATTTACAGGATTTTTTCAAACCGTCAATGGATGATAAAATTTTTGAAATAGACTTTACAAGGTGAAAATGATCATTTACATAATGGTATCTTAATTCCGATAGGGGGAAATATATGAAATCATTGAACTCTATGTGTGTATCAGTTTTAATTGCAGCACTTGAACTTGACAGCCAGACACCAGCACATATGAAATCATATGTGCTGGTGTCTCTGTCGGTTCCTAGGAACTGAGCTGTTTGACCCTCATACGGAGAAATCGATGGGTGAATTCACCCATGTATATATATATACATACATACACACACACACACACACACACACACACACACACACACATATATATATATATATATATATATATATATATATATATATATATATATGATCTCCGTCGATATCGACGTATGAGAATCTGACAAGCTTATACAGTGTTTGTGTCGTACGTGGCACTTCCTTCTGGCGAGTGACTTTAATACAAGTTCACATATTGTGCAGAAGCATATATATATATATATATATATGTTAAGAAATGGACAAGGTCCGACAATTTATTTATTAAAGACATTTTTTTTTTTATGTTTATGTTTGTATCTATAAATAACAACGTTAAACATAAAAAAAATGTCTTTAATAAATATATATATATATATATATATATATATATATATTTTGTTTTTTATTTTATTTTTTGTCTCTTTCCGATCATTCTTAGTCCTTCGTTGTTCCTCTCATACTCTGTTTTGTTTATATTTTCCTTCAAAAATGTCTCTTTCTTTCTACTTTTTCGACTATTTTCTTCCTTTTCTCCTCCTTCTTCTTTTACTTTTTCCTCCTCTTCTTCTACATTTTCCTTTCTTCGTCGTCATCATCGGTATCACCTTCTTCTTCTTCTTCTTCTTCTTCCCATTTTTCCATTTCGTTCTCTACCACTCCTCATCATCTTAACCTCTTTCCTTTCCATCTTGTTGCTTTCCTTCTCTTTTCTTCATATTCCCCTTCATTTTCTTTTGCATTTTATTTAATACCTTGTTCAAAATTTCTCTACATTTTTTTCTGTCTCCTAGTTGTCCCCCTTTCCATCGTTACGTTATTACTCTTCTTCTTTTTTAATCCCCCTCCTCCTTTTCTCCCCATCTTTTCCATCTTCTCCCCCTCTTCTACCGCCTTTCTCCGTTATATAAACCAACGTCTGCTCATAGCCCACCCCAGTACAAATCCATCGCTGTCTGATTTCCACGACACTGATTTCTTAATCACTGTCATGTTTAATGCTACCCTCCCGATTCAGCTTTCTTCCTTTCATCAGAAAGCCGCTAAAAACAAGAAAACCAACAAAGGAACCCAGTAAATAAATACATAAATAAATAAAAGAAATACTTACCCGATGGAGGTTTACATTTGTTTCACAGTAGGGAGGATTTAAAGGCAAGACACAAAAGTAGAAAGTCATTACGCACAAATGAAAGGGGCGTTGCTTAGCGACAGGTGTTTCAATTAGATATTAATGATTGTCGTCCATATTCAGTAGCATTAGTCAAACTTTATACACAAAGCTATTAGATAGTTACACTAGTGTGTATCGGTCTTAAACTGGTCATATCAAACTCGGCATTTGGTGTCCACCGTACTACACGACTATGCACACAAACGAGCATAGACACAAGTATATATACAGATACACACACACACAAACACACACACACACACACACACATATATATATATATATATATATATATATATATATATAGAGAGAGAGAGAGAGAGAGACCTGAATATACGAGAAATCTTGTTAGAAAACGTTTTCTCTAATATTCAGGATGGGAGATAATTGAATAAATACACTTATATATATATATATATATATATATATATATATATATATATATATATATATAATATAAAAAGAAATATGTTGTAGAGGTTCCAACGAGAGAAAAGTATGTATATTAAAAAAAGAAAAGAGAGGTGCCGCAAACGTTTTTTGGTTGTAATGTGGATTTATTTAGAAAAATATTATGCTTTGTTTTTACATAATTTTACGACACGGGTTTCTGGTTTCATGACCGTCTTCAGGTAAAAGTAGAGATTTCCACATATTATTAAAAAAAATAATTAATTTTTCCTTGTGTTCAACGTTAAATATTCTCGATATGAGACATTTTCTGTTTGTGTGTTGGTAATCGAATTTCTTTCTTGAATTGGATGTAATATATCAATATATATATATATATATATATATATATATATATATATATATACATACATATACATATATATATATATATATATATATATATATATATATATATATATATATATATATATATGTGTGTGTGTATTTAGGCATTTTTCACTGATGCAGATTTCATTAAATAATATAGACAAGTTTTATCTATTTGTTTTATGTAAATTCCTTTCGTACCGTGTGATAAGCTTAATAACATTATCATTGAAAGAGGAAAGAAAATCACCATATTGAAACATATTTTTTAATCCTATCTAAGATTTCGGCTTACATAAGCCATCATCAAAGATGACAATTACATTAAAATATATTAAAAATACACGGACATAACAATAATGATAGTCTGTTTTTGTTTGCATGGAAAATTTCCAGGCAACGACAAATTTCGTGCATACGAGACGCTGGAAGCGAAAATCGCACCGCGGCTCATGTCAACACATATGACCATGCGGAAAAGAAAACGAGAACTATTAAGTATGGAAACCCGCTGGTATAAACCAATGGCTTCTGTTATCAATTATATGTATTGATGTATATCTGTGAAGGTTTCATAGTTTATTTTGTTTAGGTTAGGTTTCAACTGTTTTATGTATATAGCTGCAAGGATTTTTAGTTTTTGTTTATTGTTTTCATGTTTAAGTATAGTTGTGTTTTCAACAAGGATTTTCCGGAATTGTGTATGCAGCCAGGCATGTCAAATGTAGAGTCAAGCGTCGTTAAATATGTTTGTGCGTATATATATATATATATATATATATATAGTCAAACCTAGTGAGCCAGACAAAACTACCAGGTTTCACCTAAGCCGTTCGTCAGGGGAACATACGAGAAATCTTGTTAGAAAAAGTTTTCTCTAATATATTCAGGATGGGAGATGTAATTGAATAAATATACTATTATATATATATATATATATATATATATATATATATATATATATATATATATATATTGTGCGTGTGTGTGTGTATTTAGGCAGGTTTCATTAAATAATATAAACAAGTTTTGTCTATTTGTTTTATGTAAATTCCTTTCGTATCGTTTGATAAGCTTAATAACATTATCATTGAAAGAGGAAAGAAAATCACCATATTGATACATAATTTTTTACATATTTTTTCTCGTATATTCGAACCACCTTCCCCTGGCGATCCGCTTGGGGGAAACCTGAGTAGGTTTTGTCTGGCTCACTAGGTTTGACTAGGTTTGCTCTACGGTTGTATTGAGCTCTTTTTAGTTAGTTGTTTACTCGTGTCGGGGTTTTTTCCTTGGGCTTTGAATTTGTATCTGTGCGATTTTTTTCGACAAACTTTCATGTTCCTGGCTCTTTCTCTTTATTTAAAACCTTTTTTTCCTTCGAGATTATTGGCAAATCAAAAATTCGAAGGTTTTTCAAGACAGTATAGTTACCTATATATATATATATATATATATATATATATATTTCATGAATAGATTAGTACAAAAAAAAATATATATATATATATGCATGAATGATTCATGAATTTATAAATTATAATTGCACCTATAATTGAAATATATATATATATATATATATATATATATATATATATATATATATATATATATATATATATACGGACCTTGGTTATAATTATTAATGTCCTCATGTTAGTTTTAGAGTAAAATAGAAATCATTCAAACCGATTAAATATAAATTTTTACTGTATAATTGAAAATAAAAATTACTAATTTTAAATTTTAAATTTAACCTTTATTAAGTTTAAAATATTATAAAGAATAAATATTTAAAGAATGATCTGAGGAAAAATACATATATTTTATTATTTATTTTGTTTTAATCGAAAAACCAAAATCTCAGAGCAAACGCTAATCTAAGGCGATACAAATATTGTAAAAACTTAGATACATTTGAAGTGATGATATGGGCAGGGAAATAAATATTCCAAATGACAATCTATAAACATAGACAATTTAATATACAAAAACATAGACATATATAAACACGCAAATACACGGACGAAACAGGAAATAGATGTCCACGACCAAACAAATGAAATATATCCGAAACATATAGATACAATGAAAGGCATATATAAGCAATCATACACACATACATTAATAAAGAAGTAGATATATACATAGACAAAACCGACAGATTCAATTCTGAAACTATTAATAAGCGAATGCAAACTATTAAAAAATTACTTACATGGGCAAAAATAAATAGATAAAAAGAGCCTTTAATAGATAAAAGTTAAGAGAAGTAGAATAGGAAAAATAATATTCGGCAATGAACAAAGCAAAGAAAAACGACAGTTAAACATATATAAATGAACAGACAAAAATATATACGCATACACACACACACAAAAAAAAACAACCGCCAAATTCAAATGTCCTTCCAAAATGTAACATGGAAAATAAAACCAGCTTATATATAGAAAAGAAAACACTGACAGACAAATATATATATATAAATACTACATACATACTGATATACCCATGAGTACACATGAAAACAAACACTGGTGCAAACATATAAAAATATATATAAATAAATGCACACATATGTGCATACAAATTCACCCATACAGATATATACATACATAAATATGCATACATACACATACATATACATACACGTATATACACACACATAGAAATAAATACAAACATGTCAACCTATATAGCAACATATAAAAAAACATACAAAAATAAACCCGACATGCACACATACATATATACATTTTTCAATATTAGGCCCGAATGCGTGCCTCACATGACAAGAAAATAGCCGGCAATATGTCCGGCAGACCAAGAAAAAAAAGAAAGAAAATAGTGCATTCTATTTCACTACATGACTCTATGCATTTTATACGACACACTTTTAAAATCGACACTCCTTTACAAAAAGTATACATAGACAAGCAAACTCATAGAGCCATAGAGCTACACACACACACACACACACACACACACACACACACATATATATATATATATATATATATATATATATATGTGTGTGTGTGTGTATATATAAATAGGAAGGAATTGGTTAGGTAAATGATCCAAAAGTCCCTTAGTATTTTAGTTATTATTTTAAAAAATAGTGCTCTCGATACAAAAGTAGAGCATAAATATAATATATATATAAATATAATATATATAAATATATATATAGATAACTAGACTCGTTTCGAAAAACCCTCGAATTTTTGATTTGTTAATCAAATCAATTTCGAGGGAAAAAAATTTTAAAAAAAAGAAGAGCTCCAAACATGAACTTCTGCCGACAAAAAATCGCTTTGATGCAGGTCTGAAGCCCAAAAAAAAAACCCCGATACGAGTAACAACTAACTAACAAAAAGAGCTCAATACAATCGTAGAGCAGACCTAGATATACCCTAGTGAGCCAGACAAACGGATCGTCAGGGAAAGCTTGGCCAAGCTTTCCCTGACGATCCATTTAGGTGAAACCTAGTAGGTTTGTCTGGCTCACTAGGTGTATCTAAATATATATATATATATATATATATATATATATATAAGGACTAAGGAGAGAATTCTGAGATTCAGGAATCTCTCAGTCTCTATTTTAAAAACAATTTGAAAGAGACCGTTTAACCAATACAAGATCTGACCAAAATTAACGATGAAAAGGCAAATTAAAACTATTGTTGAAGTTTAAATTCTTCAGAGACTTTCATTCACTTCTGTAGTTCACTGCTACTAATAAGATGTTTTTTTTTTCTCTTGATGACTGCCATGCTGGCCGAAACTAGTCAGGGGACCTAATTTTAACAAATAAAACAAAAAAATATTTATATACAACATAATGTGTCTGAAAATTTGCTCCCACCCAAAAACATTGACATCACTTAAAATATTAATATCTGAGTAACTACACATCCTAGGCAAACGAAATTGAACAGGCTTGATGTTGGGCAATAAATTATTTATTTACCAAAATTCGAACAACAGATTCAAAGGGATATAGATTTTATAAACGATTTACCAAAGCTTCACAGATGTTCAATATGCCAACATTTGTGACTCAACACACGTCAATTCAGTAGTCCAGCTCCTGGCAAGCACGTTGTAGCATGTCTTGCGTAACATTCTTCAGCGCCTCAATGATTGTCTGCTTAAATTCTTCTAGGCTTTTAGGAATAGGGGGATATAGACCTGTCCTTTCACATAGCCTCAGAGAAAAAATATCACAAGGTGTCAAGTCAGGTGAACGTGGTGGCCATTTCAACATTATCACTGACACGATCGATCCATTTTCGTGGTAGATTCTCATTGAGATAAGTTCCCACAGTCAACTTAGTTTTGACACATTTTTTTAAAATTTGAGATCAGGTGAGCGATGTTATTAAACTATAAAATTATGTCAATTTTGGGAGGACATTCTGTATATATGATAAAAATATAGTTTTAAGTTATGCTATATTTATAGGTAAAAGTACTCACTACATGGATTGAGCGTATGTAAATATAGATGTTTAAACTGATATCGTGTCACTAAGCGGCGATATATGAAAATTTATATATCGCTATCTCAAATACTTGCATTATTTGAGTTATATATTCAGAAAGCAAAGATCCCGCCCCCTCGATGTTTTTTTTTTTTTCTTCTCCCATTAGGGTTGACTTTCCTCTTCCTCTTTAAACCGTTACTTATTCTACTTTAGCTGAATTTAGTCAAGCGATTCTTTTGCACCTGACATTAATCATCTGTGCTGTCATCCGTGTCGTTAATGTGAAACACCGATCGCCAAACAACCTACGACAATCAGGCGAAGGACATTAATTTTTCCGCCATCTTTTGTTGTCGAAACTTCAGTCCTCGACATAAAATATTAATGGGTCTTCGACGCTCCAATTTGAAACTGTTGTTCGCGAGAGACGACATTTGTATGGTGAGTGATTAAAATTAATATAATTAGTAATGCTAACAATTGAAGTGCCGCTAAGGACCGCCTCTTTCATTTGTCTGGGCAAGATGGGATTTTGATACTCTTTTATGTTGTTTTTGTTAGCCACAAAAGATAATTTTTTTAAAAAAATATCTTTTCAATACTTTGACATGTGATTAAAACAAGGCTGGACATTTCGAGCGTGTCGAATAACACAGCTACACACGTACACACGAGCGCGCACACACACGCACGCGCGTTCTCTCTCTCTCTCTCACGCACACATATATAATATAATGGATTATAATAAAAAAAAATATTTTACATCGCTACACAAAAGCATTCATGTTTCAATATTATGATTGTACTTCGTTAGGCGATAACTTGTGATAAAAAATGATTCATTTGAGAAATTTTAAAAGAAATCGTTACCTCTTTTCAGAGAGCTATGCCACCCAACGATTCTATAAAACATGTCACTGACAAATGTATTATGGCTATAGCCAAGTATGTTGTTCGGATTTGGGGAAGTAAATATAAAGTTATCAGAAACAAATCTTTAAAAAAAAGTTATATTTAGGAAACTTCGTAAAAGGACCAATACATAAAATTAAGAATGAGGAACAACTATTTACGAAGCTAATTATATTGAATCGACGGTAAAACATGACAATATTAAAGTTGAATTAAACCAAATAAATAACATTATGTCTGCTTTTGTGTAGTGAAGTAAAATGTTTTTAAATTATAATCTATTATAATAAAAAATATTACAATATTTTGGTCTAATTTGTATTGAGCTCTTTTTTAAAAATGTAACTGCTACGAACTGTGGAGTTTTTCTCCATTTGTTCTTCTCATCTATATATATATATATATATATATATATATATATATATATATATATATATATATATATATATGTATATATTTTGAACAATAAAAAATATTAAAAATTAAAATCTTTAAACACACTGGGTTGTAGATTAATATTCTTTCATTTTTTTTTTATTATTATTTTATTTATATTCCTCGACTAGTTTCGTCCAAAATGGCCATCATCGGGAGGAGAAATATTTCTGCTTGCTGGTAGCAGTAAACTACAGAAATGAATCTTTTGCTGGAGAAAATGAACTTTTGTCTCTAGTTTTCATTTGTTTTTTTTTTTTTTTTTTTTTTTTTTTAACATGAATCTTTTTAACAATCCTTGTGTTGGTCAAACAGGCTCTTTTATTATTGTTATTTGAGATAAGAGCTGGATAGATACACTCTGCTATGAATTCTCAGGTCAATTTGACAGTATTATTGGACCTGGTATATATATATATATATATATATATATATATATATATATATATATATATATATTACAAGTTAGCGCCCAAACACAGAATTTCACCGTCTAATAACATATCCTTGATAGTGGCTGAGAATTAGACGAAAGCACACAGAACAATTATAACTGGGCAATTGGTATATTCTTTAACCACTGATAA
>CAHIKZ030005591.1:157500-192500 GCA_903632075.3 Acanthosepion pharaonis | reverse complement strand
TTTCTATAAAAATTTCTCGGATATTCAGGCTGGTAAATATCGTTAATACTGTTTTATTATAAATAGACCATTTACTTAAATATTTGCATCTCTAAAAGAACGTATACACATAAAAAAATGTCTTAATATATATATATATATATATATGTTTAAAAAATTAACACGCTGAATGGAATACTCCTGCAGTTTCAACCGCCAAAGTCTCATCAAGTTGTTAACTGAGAAACACCTAATGAGAGTTTTGCGGGAGTGTTCCATTAAGCGTTTTAATTTTTTAAAGATATTAAATCCCTCTGCAGGTTTGATTTCCCTTACTTGAAATTCAGCGCTTTTTAACGCATACGATTTTAAAACCACTATTTTAGTGTTTATTTCGGTTTTATACACACACACACACACACACACACACACACACACACACACATATATATATATATATATATATATATATATATATATATATATATATATATATATATATATATATGAACAATAAAACATATTAAAAATTAAAATCTTCAGACACACTGGGTTGTAGATTAATATTCTTTCGTTTTTTTTTATTATTATTTCATTTAGATTCCTCGACTAGTTTCGACCAAAATGGCCATCATCAGGAGGAGAAATATTTCTGCTTGCTGGTAGCAGTGAACTACAGAAATGAATGTCTTGATGGAGAAAATGAGCTTTTGTCTCTAGTTTTTATTTGTTTTTTTTTATCTTTTTAACATGAATCTTTTAACATTCCTTGTGTTGTTATTTGAGATAAGAGCTGAATGGATCTATGCTTCTCTGAATTCCCGTGGTCAGTTTGACAGTTTTATTCGTCCTGGAGAAGGGATGTGTCTCTGTTTAGTGTTTGTGTGTGTGTTATTTGGTTCTTAGAGAGTGAGTGAGTCTGATATGTGTAAGCGCGTGTGTATTGCTGTGGGTGTGTGTTATCATTTGTCTCATTAGTGAGTGAGTGAGTATGATGTAAGTGTGTATATTCGTGTGGGTGTGTGTATATAAGTGTGAGGCCTCCACACCTCCGTAAGCATGTCTGTCTTGTGTGGTTAGGTTTTGATTTGTTAAGTTATGTAAGACAAAGTGAAACTTTTTTTTAGCGACGCATTTCGTATACTAAAGGATTTCATCAGGTGGTGAAACGCGTTGGTAAACAAATGTTTTCTTTTTTGTCATTATTTATATTGTGTTAATAGTCATATTTTATTAATATCTAAAATTTTTACACCCACGCACACACACACACACACGTACATATATGTGTGTGCGTGTGCGTGTGTGTGTGCGTGGGTGTGTGTGTATGTGCGTGAGAGAATTTTGCATTGGTAAGCGGCACGAACTTAGAAATGGAAGACTCACATTACAAATCATGTATAGTTTGTTACTTTCACTTACGACCAAATAATATTGAGAAAAGTATGGATGCATCTCTTCTCCCTAGCTATGGATTAAATAATAGGATTTCTATATGGAAAAATCATTATTATTCTGCAAAAAAATATTACTGAAATATTCAATGGCATAAAAAAATATTCTTACATTGCAGAATATCTGCGAAGTTAACAAATTGATGAAAAACTTTAAAAAAAAGACAAAACCTGTTCAATCAATCCGAACGTGGGATTTTTTTTATCGGGGTTTACAACCCCACTCCCCATTTCCCCCATTAACCGGTTTTCCCAAGTGGTTCTTTTTCTAAGTGTTGACCAGTCCTACTTCATGGTATTGTGTGCTTTATCTCAGCAGGCTGGGTTTGTTTTCTACCACTTGCCGAAATTGGAAACAAAGGTGTCACTTCCGTTATGATTGAAATCATTCGTGATCAGTCTTATATTAAAGAAGCCTGGATAGTCATTTCATATAATTTCAATATATTCAAACACACGGACAATGAAACAAAACAAGTAACAGATGCAGATATCTCTCTCTCTCTCAATATATATATATATATATATATATATATATATATATATATATTGTATCACGATACAATCATAATCGCATACTTCCTACATGCGACAGTTAACGTAAAATACATACACGCTTACATGCGTAGTAACATAAAACAGTCTAACAACGAGCAATCTATTGAGAATACATACATATACAAGTGGATGAATAATGCATTTATATAAGTAACTAAAATGTAAGTGTGGGCGGAACCCAATGGCGACAAGAAAACTCCCTCTTTGTCCTTTCCACCCGATGGCACAATGATGGGTGGGAGTTAATTCCATAGATTGTCACTTGTTAACATAGTCTGCACCCTTCTTTCCTAGACTTTCAAAGGGGAATATTTACCCCAATACTGAATATATAAAAGGTTAAGTCTACTTTATTTGCTCGATGCTTACGGAAATGTATTAGGTTGTTTTATTTCTGAATTAATGTATTTAAACACCGTTTAAGTAATAGTAACACTGAGCATCTGTACATTTCTGAGTTACAAGTTTATTCATGTCTTCAGGATAAAGATTTAAAGCTTGAAGTCCCATGGATTCTTTGAATGCAGTTTCTAAATCCTCTTTGCAACGGAATGATTTCTGAATTAAAAATGATGCTTGGAAAAGTGATAATCAGTGACGAGAAGTCAGCGAAATACGATGAATGTGGTAAAGTCTTATATCCAAATTCGCTGAGGTTCTGTTGTGTCATGCTGGCAATATGTGGCCGATCATTGTTATGAAGTATATTTGAACCTCATCGATTTACCAGAGCTGGTCGCCTTTTGCTTAACTGAATGTGCATTTTGCCTAGTTGCTGACAGTAAACATCGGCAGTGATGCTTTGTTTACATTCCAGAAAGGTGCAACGGATAACGACGATGGTTGACAACCAGACAGTAACCACAAACTTGTGTTGGTCTAATTTCGCATTTGGTAAGTGTTTGGGTCTTTCGTCATGTTCAAGCCGATCGTTTAAAATGATCACAAAAGAATCCATTTGTGATCATTAAACATAATTCCAAAAACGGATCATTTGAATTTATCAGATGCAGCATCAAACCCATAACAAAACATCGAACTCTTTGACTTTCACTCAGTTCATGGGGAACCCATTTTTCGAGTTTTTTCGGCTTACCAATTTTTTGAACGGTTCCTGACTACGCCATTGATCAAACTATATATCCATTTGCTGTAGTCAATTTATCTCCCAAATTAGGTCTTCAAAAGTCTCATCAAACGCGATATATATATATATATATTTCTTTGACATGTTATATCAGTTCCATTTTTATCTTGCTAATGTTATCAATTCCTTTTCCAGTTGTTTACCAATATTTGTTCAAAAGTTTCATAATCTCCCAAGTTGTATTGCGATCTCATTATGACATCATTTAAGGTTAAAACTTTCTTACAAACCATGGTGATATTTATTCATGTATATGGAATTAAAACTGGGTCTTAGTAACTATAGAGTTACATAGATTTATTTCAAATATGGTGAACAGCTCTCGAAATACATTATAGCTTCTAGAAGCAACAAAGATGCTTGGATATTATTTCTTAGAAAAAAAAAATGAACTGAAATTCATATGGTACATTTCTCATTATAATCCTGAAAGTGCATTGAATACCTATCGGTTGATACTAAATGGATAATGAACCTGTAAAATAAAATCTGACGCCGTACACATCTGATTTGATGTAAACATTTCCATGGTCGTGTGCAAAGACAGATGTATAACAAAAGCGTATGTAAATGCTTTCAGTCGTTTATAAAAGCAGGAGAAAAGACTTATTATATACGTTGAAAGCATTATACACTTTAGTTGTAGACAATGTTCGATTTTATCATATATATATATATATATATATATATATATCAGTCTGTTGTTAATCTACCGTTCTGTCGGATTCCTATTTATTTAAGTTTGTTCACTCACACACACTCACTCGCACATATATATGCAATATAATATTGTGGATTTAGGAAAATCATTATAGCAATTCATCGAGTTTAGAGGAATCCTCAACAGAGTACAAAAAGAAGTGGATAGCCATTTCGTCCTATATTGGGGACTTAACAGCAGTGCGCATCCCCTACCGAGATTTGAACGCGAACCGTTTCGATACAACGCAACCGTCATACCAATTGTACTAACAGGCGTCGGTAACGAAGAATAAACTGAATGGACTCGATAGTCTTTGACGAGTCTACTGCTGAGTTCCAAAAATAATGGAATTATCCGAGGTTTTTATGACTCTACTAGACTTTACATAATATAATGACTCTCTAAGCTTAACAGAAGAATTGTGATGAAATAAATGAAAATGACATGTTCTTCATTAATTACCCATAGTTAAGGATCAGAAGCTTATGAAGGATTGAAATAAAGATTAAATATATATTTATTATTCGAGGATCATTTACCATCTTATTCAAGATAAGCTTCCTCAACTCGAACCTTCTAACTTTCTGTCATAGAGTAACAAGTTGCATCACAAGTTTCACGTACGATTTAATTTCAAATCTATTTTCATTGTTCTTTGAAATAGCATAGATGAAACTCCTCTCTCACGTACCAGACGTCCTTGAAATGAGTTGGATCTTTTCTAATTGATCTCTTTAGCTTCTCAATTGTGACCTCCTTTTTCAGTTTTTGTCTCTAGCATGCCCTCTTTTTAAAACTTATTCTCCGTTCTCTTGATGGTTCATGAATAGACATTGAAGATGCAAAGCAGAGCATGAATATTCCCTACACGCAAGCCACTAGTAGCCGCCGATGTCAATGTTAACAGTTCTTTGGTGGCAGTCACCTGCAGGCCAATGGCGGGCCAGCTGTGGACCTCTAGCGGTCCGCCATTGATCAAATTGCCGAGAGTAACACGCTGGCGGTCCGACAGAGGGCCACCAGCTGTAAACTCTAGTAGCATGTCACCCAGTGGCAGATTTGTGGGTTGCGTGTAATGTTGGTACCATTACTGAAGACCTGAATGATATTTTCCTCTCACCATTGCTCATTTGGGAAGACAGTGGGTCTGGTAAAAAAATGATTTTAACCTGTTCTCTTTTTAGCTGAATGACTCACACGTTTTTTTTTTTTAGTGATTCTTACAGAAAATGGTGTCAAGATGTTTAAAAGTCTTATCTGAAAATCTGTCAAAATAAACTCAGTTTAGTTTTTTTTTTATTCAAGATATTGAATATTTTGTGGATGGATAATTATGCTGTAGCACGTTTTTGGACAATTTGGCTGTTATAATCGATATATATATATATATATATATATATATATATATATATATATATATATATATATCCGAGAAAAAATAACACCACTCGTGGCCTGACGATTGCATCTAACATGACACAGACTCTCGCCTCTAAGTGTTGACTTCTATGTTCACTTATATATATATATATATATATATATATATATATATATATATATATATATATAAAAGACAGTTTATCTTTCTACCTGAGCCAAGGTCTGCCAACATTTCTATGATCACTATGGAGTTCGCTGTAAAAAAAGAACTTTTGGTATGCGATTATCACTCATCCTTGCCACATGGTCAGGTATCGTAGTTGTGATTGCATTATGAAGGTCTCGATGGTACCATATATATATATATATATATATATATATATATATATATATATGCGTATATTTCGGCAGCATATTCTCATTAAGACTGGTTTCGTTGAATAATTTTGACATGTTCTGTCTACTTATTCTCTGTAGGATCCTTTCATATTCACGGATAACCTTTTTTCTGTGATTATTGAAGAACAAGAGTAATACGCTGTGTTGATTCCTATTTTGTTTTATCTTATTTTATTATCCGAGTAATTTCTACATAGCCTAATGTCATCATCAGGATATTGCTAATTAGGTAACTGTTGTCGTGTTCATGGGTGTGAAAAACAAATTTTATTGTGATCATCTGAATATTAACTTTTTTTTTTATGTGGAGGCATATTGTTAAATGTCAGTGTTCGTGCTAATAGTTTTCTCCTTTATTTTTCGACTACTCATGTCGGAAAATCTTTCCAATACATACCTAGTTACCTCCCCTTAAACGGTGTTTGATACCCACGGCATAACATAGCGTTCCTGACTCATCATATAAGAAAGTTAATATTTAGATGATCACAAAATTTTTTGTCTTTGACAAACATGAACTCTACAACTCTTACCTAATTAACAATACCCTGACGTCAAAGTGTCGAAAGTACACGGATAATAAAATAAAATAAAATATGAACCAACACGGCGTTTTCCTCTCGTCTTTCAATAATTACACAAAAATGTTATCCGTGAATATGAAAGGATCCTATCGAGAATAAGAAGACAGAACATGCCAAAATTATTCAGCGAAACCTGTCTTAATGAAAATATTTTGTCGAAATACACACACACACACACACACACACACATATATATATATATATTTGCATATATATATATATATATATATATATATATATATATAGGCAGCAATCTTTCCTTTATGCATGCTTCATTAAAAACGACAGACAAGGTACTACGGTTGAGCTTTTTATTTAATTTTTTCTTGTGTTCAGTCTGCGGTAAAAATAATGGAAGCTCTAATAATAAAAAAAGAAAAAGCCAACTCTTAACAATATTAACTATGAACAAAGTCACAATGTGCTAACCGTATTCGGAAATTAAAAACATCACTACCACACACTGAACATACACAGAACGCACACACTCTACTAAGCTGATAATGGAATCATCCTTGATAATGGCTAAAGTTATAGCCGAAAGCGCTCGAAAATATAAAACATTCGGGCAGTTCTTACACACCCTTTTCGCAGAAAAGAAAGCTTTTGTCAGAACACAAGAAAAATTAAATAAAAAGCTCAATCGTAGTACCTTGTCTGTCGTTTTAATGAAACATATATATATATATATATATATATATATATATATATATATATGGTACCATCGAGACCTTCATAATGCAATCACAACTATTTTGGTCTGGACATGTGGCAAGGATGAGTGATGATCGCATACCAAAAGTTATTTTTAAAGTGAACTTCATAGTGCTCATAGAAATGTTGATAGACCTTGGCTCAGATATAAAGATAAACTGAAAAGCAACTTTTCTTGCGTCAACATTCCATTTAAGAAATTTTGAAGAGGTAGCTATGAAGAGATCAGAAGTTCGTTCTCGGTGCCATTCAGGAATAATGCACCATCAAGAAGTAAGCATCATTCGACTGCATGAAACACGAAAGAAAAATAAGACAGCTAACAGTGTTCCTGTTGCATTTGGATACAATATATTTTCCTCTACTGTGTGTGATCTTTTATGCAATTCTAGTTCCGGTCTCAAAAGTCATGCCCGTCATAGGCATGCAGATAATTAGTTCGTGGCCATCGGAACCTCATACATCGAACTGGAAGAGAGAGTCCATCATATATATATATATATATATATATATATATATATATATATATATATATATATATATTCACGTAGAGAGTTTGGAAAGTACGCATCTTCGTACATTTGTCGGACAGCTGCTTGTTGCTTGCATGGTAAGTCGGTAAGAGACAGCTTTTTATCTGGAGGCTTTGGATTTATGTTTTTCTTATTTCGCGAATTTCTTCGGCGCAACAGTAGCGAAGGAATTCACCGGGTTGTTTTATAGACGTCAAAAGGTCAAAGAGCAGGAAAAAGAAGCATATCGATCGATTCAGAAACAAAATGCTGCTGCAACAACATCGACAAAAGCTCTCACATCTCCCTCAGTCATGTTATCTTTTGAAATAAGTCGTCGAAAAAAAAGTCAGTGAATTCGCTTTATACATTCTATGTAAGTTGCATTAATCCGTGCCACTATTTGATCGCTTACTGACATGAACTTTAAGTGATTGGTTTTGATTTTTTGAGTTGCATACTGTTGAAGCATAGCCTGTCTGACACAAGGTTTTTGTGTGTATATGTTATGACGTACGTTACTTTACTGCTCACAAACCAATTTCCTAGATGTTTAAGCAAAGATTACGTCCGAGGGTAGGCTGAAAAGTTCAGAGTCTGACTATGAAGGAATAGGGCTAAAGCTGTGAAATCTTCCATACATTAATTTCAACACTTCCTATTAATAACTTCATTGGTTCTTTCCAGGTACGAGGTTGGGCTAAAATGTTCGTAAACTGACTATGAAGGAGTGATGCTAGCGTTGTGAAATGTTGCGTACATTAATCTTAACTATTCCTGTAAATAACTGCATTGTTTCTTTCAAGGTACGAAGCTAGGCTGAAAAGTTCATATGCTGAATATCAAGAAATTATTCTAGAGCTGTGAAATCTTGCATGCATTAATTTCATCTCTTCTTATTAATCACTGCATTTTTTTTTCATTTCAGTTACGAGGGTAGTCTGAAAATTTCATAGGCTGATTATGGAGCCGTGATATCTTGCATGCATTAATTTCATCTCTTCTTATTAATCACTGCATTTTTTTTTTCATTTCAGTTAGGAGGGTAGTCTGAAAATTTCATAGGCTGATTATGGAGCCGTGAAATCTTGCATGCATTAATTTCATCTCTTCTTATTAATCACTGCATTTTTTTTTTTTTCAGTTACAAGGCTATTCTGAAAATTTCATAGGCTGATTATGAAGCCGCGAAATCTTGCATGCATTAATTTTAACACATCATATTAATAACTGCCTTATTGCTTTCCAGGTACGAGGGCGGGCTGAAAAGTTCATAGACTGACTATGAACGAGTGATGTTAGAGCCGTTAAATCTTTCATGTATTAATTTCAACACTTATTAATAAACACATTTTTCTTTCCAGGTACGAGAATGCGCTGAAAAGTTTATAGGCCTAATATGAATGATTGATGCTAAGCTGTGAAATCATGGATGCATTAAATTTAATTCTTGTTATTAATAAATGAGTTGTTCCTTTCCTTGTAACCAGTTCTAAACTCTACGAATAAGACCCGCCATGTCATGCCCATTGTAGCGAAATACTCTCTTCGTATTCCATTGGTGAGATGTAAGTTCCACTCGAGCAGCTTTTCGCCACTAACCACTTTTCTCCGGGCAAGGTCGGCCTTTGGGTTGCTGGTACGCCAAACAAACTGATCTTCGGATTCCTTACAAGTATAATTTTTTTTTCAAATTTTCGCATGGAGAAAAAGTGAAAATGTAGATTAAATTACAATATACAACCTTATACAAGCTAAAGCAAACATTCATTATCCTACTTAAAACATTTTTAAGACTTTAGATCTGCAAATTTTTTTCTGTGTCCTTTCAACGCCTATCTTCTTTACAAGATAATTTTCTATTGACAAAATGGTTAAAGAATTTAATGTGTCTTGAGATATGGACTACCGCAACTATATTTTACAAGCTTTAGTTTATTAAGTTTCTCTCTCCAGTAGCCAACATTAAGACGTATAATAAACCTTAATAGAATAATAGCGGCCAGTTAATCCCTATTGCAGACACTCGCTCAGGCACAATCTGTGATTTATACTTTTCTGTTTTTATAGTTTCTGACAGAGAGCTTGTTATCTAGCGTGATCAACAATCTGAACAGAGCCAGTACACTCAAAAGCTCGGTCACGACGTCATTTGATTTCGTCCTAGCTATCGATGGCCCTCAATTTCACTCACAATGCTTGGGGATGTTTTTTTAGACACTTTCCAAAGATGGCACACGCTAAGATCCCTCTACCTCCAGACCGATAACCGATTGTCTCTTTCCTGACAAATTGGGAAAAAGTATATAGAGTGACGTTTATAGAGATTCGAACCTGGATCTCTTGGTCAGAAAGCGAACGTTCTAATCACTCGGCGATGCGCCCATATAATAAGCATTATACTCAATGCAACTCACAGATTTAACATGACATCCTGTAACTTATTAGTGTTTATGAACGTAATGGATTCTATTAGAAGCTTTATCTCTTCAGGAGATAATTATTTTCCAATATTCAATTCTGTCAAGAGATCACATTTTTGTTTAGAACATCCCAAACACATGATATGGCGGCATGATGGCGCCCTTAGCCTTGATATCGCTCCGAGCGTCTGCCAAAGTCGCCAGTAGATTGAGCTGGCCCTGTCTGTGGAACCGAGTATGTTTCTCCGATCATTGCAATCTTAATCGGTTCAAGTCTCGGGTTACCCATTATTTTCCCTACATACTCCCGTAATCTGTTCCTCATACTCTATAACCTTATAACTTGGGTTGCTCTTGGGCCTTTTAAAAAAGGAATTTTCGCTTTCCTTTAAAACCCTTATCTTTTTCTTTCTCTAAACTTCTCTATATATACTTCTCCCAACCTAAGTGAATTCAACCCTCAAATAAAAAGAGGAAGAAGAGAAAAGACTGAACCTGGCTCAACACCCGGAGTTTTCAGGAGCAGGTCCTGATTATTTGTAACTAAAAAATACCAAAAATCAGGGAGGTTCCGTGCATGACTTATGAAAATAAATAGAAAAGAAAGTAACCTCAGAAAATACTATAATTTGACCAATGAAAAATTTTGACACAAAGAAACTTTTGATGTTCACGACAAATACTTGAGTCTATTGAAAAATTTATAAAAACCTGATACCTGTAGACCACAGAGATGGGGCTAGAACGAGACTAAAAAAAAAAAGAACACAGCCATGCGTGACGCGTGACGCTTAAAATAGTCAAGTGGTCTTCTGCTACAGAGATTTCCGCCCTGTTAAGTGCCAAGAAAATACATCAAACGGATATCGACCTAATTTCTGAGATTACTACTATCCCCTACTATCCCTATTATGGTCTTAATTCAAAACGACCGCAAAGGGATATTTCACCAGACCGCCTTATTAACGAACTTTTGGCAACGCTGAATACTAAATAAATAAAAAATATATTATTTATTTTAAAGACTTGATTAATTTCGTTTTATATGTCCTATGTTTCTGATAAAATAATTATTCTGCACATATCCACACTCAAGTGAATAAAACTGCATTTCTCATGGTGTTTTATTAGTACTAACAAAATGAACTGAGAGGACGGATGTTATAAAACGCTTTCATATGACACTCGCGAAATTCAGAGACTAACCACAGAAATGGAAGCAAAATCACGTGTCCCGCATATCGAGATCTACACACATATGGATGTAACGGTTTCCCGTACGCATGCGCGGTGTACGTATTTGAAACAAATTATTTACGTTAGAGTTTAAGTTAACGCACAATCTCGTTGTCTCTCGCTGGAATCCAGATCGTGTTTAGATAGGCTGTTTATATGAGAAGTATAAACAAGGCAATACATACACGCCGTCACGCGCGCATATATACACGAAGTGCGACTGAAAATTTCCTGGCCTGACACAATTTCCTAGTATTCTAATGTTTGGTAAATGAAAGACCGATTTTGGGAAGTGGATGCATCGAGAATTCTCATCATCACATACAAGGCGATACCGAAAATTTGGCAAAATGAAGAGCGCTATAGATGTGGGAGTGCGAGTTAATGATTCAAATTACAGGTTAGAAGTTTACATATTTACACACATACATATATATATATATATATATATATATATATATATATATATATATATATATATATATATATATATATATATATATATATATATAGAGAGAGAGAGAAAAAGAAGAAACTGACATAGATATGAAAAGATAGATAAATATGAATAGATTGAGATAGATAGATTGATAGATATGGACAAACTGCGATAAATATGAACATAGATAGATAGATAGATAGATAGATAGATGGATAGATAGATAGATAGATAGATAGATAGATAAAGAACATACTGAGATAGATAGATAGATAGATAGATAGATAGATAGATAGATAGATAGATAGATAGATTAAAATTGATATATTGATAGATATGAGTTGATACACATATGTCGATATATAGATAGATAAGAAATGACAGCGACATGCAGCTAGAAAATAGCCATGAGACACATATGGTAGAAAGATTGATAGATATGTATAGATAAACTTACATAGCTAGCTAGATAGATAGATAGATTTGGGTATACTTAGATATGAAATGACAAAGATCGTTAAAGATAGAGAGAAAATAAATGCTAAATATATACATATATATATATATATATATATATATACATACATATATATATATACATACATATATATATAAGTAGATAAATACATACATATATATATATATATATATATATATATATATATATAGATAGATAGATAGATAGATAGATAGATAGATAGATACTGTTTATTAGGCTCAGCTTAGTATGGAAAAAAAGCACAAATTCGAAAAAAAATACTACTATGGTTATAGTTTGGCTACAGGCTGGTCGCCTGAAGAAGGCCGAATGTTACAATGAAACGTTGTTTATTTAACAACGTAGATGGACATGCTGTTCTGAATAAGAAAGTAGATAATTATAATTCTTTTTTCCAGAAATCATTACAGAAATGACTTTAGAATACACCGGTTGCACCCCCGCAGAAAAATACCAGTGATACCACTTGTTTGCCATGTTTAACTATCTCAGTTGACAGTCCAGAGTATTAAGAGGTCATGAGTAGTAACTGTCCACTTTGGCTCACATTTGGGCTTAGACGGACGGTCAGAGATACCCGATCAGATCAATCAGCTCTGCGCAGCACGCTCCAATTCTCGTATATATATATATATATATATATATATATATATATATATATATATATATATATATATATATAAAATTTTCTCCGATTTAACCAGTAGAAAGACAATATTTATGAATAAAAAAATGACAATAGGAAAACTAGTAATTGATCTGACGCGTTTCGTCCAATGTGGACTTTATCGAAGCAAAATACGAAAATCCAATTACTAGTTTTCCTATTGTCATTTCTATTCATATATATATATATATATATATATATATATATATATATATATATATATATATATATATATATATATATATATATATATATATATATAGTAAACATAACAAATCCGTTGTTATATAATCCAAGTGGATCTTAATAATATAAAATATTAAAAATTATACAATGTATTTAGTATTACAGAGCAAATACTTAATAAACAATAAAATCACAAATCACCTCATTTGCGTAATAGGCTATTTCGATGGACGAAAATATCGGTCGTCTGTCTCATCATCCCCAGCGTGGACAGAATTCGTGTCAGAAAATAGAAATTTAACTGTGAAAGGTAAAATAAAAAAATAAAAATAGAAATAAAAAACAGTCGAAAAACTAATACAGAATGTCAATGTTTCAGTCAGACGAAAGGCACAAGACAGGGTCAGGGGAGATTGGAAGGTATTTGTCTTAAAGGGAAGGAGTTTTATAAAATTAAACCTGAATATTAATATTATGACATTAATTTGGGGATATATGAAGAATGAAATATTAATTTAAAATTAAAAGAGGAATAAAATGGTGTTTAAAATGTTATATAGACATAGAAGGGAGGCTGAGAAGCAAGAAATCTGAATGGATTTTCACAGGTGAGAAAAGAAACTATTCGAATAGAAGAGATGGTGAGACCTAATTGCCAATCTAGTAACACGCTTAAATTCATGCAGTCGAGCTAGTGGTTAGCTTGAATGGTAAAACTTCAATTCAAACTTCTATGGAATCAAAAATGAAGAATATCTAGAATCCAATTAGACAGTGAAACACGGACAGAGAACCAGGAAAGAAATGAAACAGCACAAGTCAGATTACGAATCAGTCTCACTCAATCTAATGAATTTAAGTAATAATGCTACATATAAAAATGGTATGGATAAAAATGGTACAAATGGGAAAATAGGAAAACAATGCACAAAGCGAATGTTCAGTTGGCTTGGCGCCGTCAAACACACCATTGATATCAGCGGCTCTATCATAACCCCACCATGGAAATAATAAAGTAAAAGAGAAGATTTATTTCTAAGGGTAGATGTATACAAAACAGGTTGCAAGATCAACAAATATCAGACGGAGATGTGTTACGAGAACATCTTATTGTAAAGGTACCAAGACCACTAGCTTTGATATGACTGATCCTGTACCATGACCACCAGCCTTGATATGACTGATCCTGTACCGTGACCACTAGCCTTGATGCTGATCCTGTGACCACCAGCCTGTGACTGATCCTGTACCATGACCACCAGCCTTGATGATCCTGTACTGACCACCCTTGTACCATGACCACTAGCCTTGATATGATGTCCTGACTGATCCTGTACCGTGACCACTAGCCTTTGTGTGACTGATCCTGTACCATGACCACCAGCCTTGATGTGACTGATCCTGTACCTGTCCGCGACCACCAGTGACCACTAGCCCTTGATGCCTTGATGTGACTGATCCTGTACCGTGACCACTAGCCTTGATGTGACTGATCCTGTACCATGACCACCAGCCTTGATGTGATTCTTTGTACTGCATCTACTAGCCTTGACTGATCCTGTACCATGACCACCAGCCTTGATGTGACTGATCCTGTACCATGACCACTATATGCCTTGACCACTAGCCTGTGACTGATCCTGTACCGTGACCGCTAGCCTTTGTGTGACTGATCCTGTACCATGACCACCAGCCTTGATGTGACTGATCCTGTACCGTGACCACTAGCCTTGATGTGACTGATCCTGTACCGTGACCACTATGTGACTGATCCTTGATGTGACTGATCCTGTACCATGACCACCAGCCTTTGTGTGACTGATCCTGTACCATGACCACCAGCCTTGATGTGACTGATCCTGTACCGTGACCACTAGCCTTTGTGTGACTGATCCTGTACCATGACCACCAGCCTTGATGTGACTGATCCTCTACCATGACCACCAGCCTTGATGTGACTGATCCTGTACCATGACCACTAGCCTTGATGTGACTGATCCTGTACCGTGACCACTAGCCTTTGTGTGACTGATCCTGTACCATGACCACCAGCCTTGATGTGACTGATCCTGTACCATGACCACCAGCCTTGATGTGACTGATCCTGTACCGTGACCACCAGCCTTGATGTGACTGATCCTGTACCGTGACCACCAGCCTTTGTGTGACCATGACCACCAGCCTGTACCACCATGACCACCAGCCTTGATGTGACTGATCCTGTACCGTGACCACTAGCCTTGATGTGACTGATCCTGTACCATGACCACCAGCCTTGATGTGACTGATCCTGTACCGTGACCACTAGCCTTGATGTGACTGATCCTGTACCATGACCACTAGCCTTGATGTGACTGATCCTGTACCATGACCACCAGCCTTGATGTGACTGATCCTCTACCAGGACCACCAGCCTTGATATGACTGATCCTCTACCAGGACCACCAGCCTTGATATGACTGATCCTCTACCATGACCACCAGCCTTGATATGACTGATTCTCTACCAGGACCACCAGCCTTGATATGACTGATCCTCTACCATGACCACCAGCCTTGATGTGACTGATCCTCTACCAGGACCACCAGCCTTGATATGACTGATCCTCTACCAGCACCACCAGCTTTGATATGACTGATCCTCTACCATGACCACAAGCCTTGATGTGACTGATCCTCTACCAGGACCACCAGACTTGATATGACTGATCCTCTACCAGCACCACCAGCTTTGATGTGACTGATCCTGTATGACCACCAGCCTGATCCTCTACCATGACCACCACAGCCTTGATATGACTGATCCTCTACCAGGACCACCAGCCTTGATATGACTGATCCTCTATCCTTGATGTGACTGGATGACCACCAGCCTTGATATGACTGATTCTCTACCAGGACCACCAGCCTTGATATGACTGATCCTCTACCACCAGGACCACCAGCCTTGATGTGACTGATCCTCTACCAGGACCACCAGCCTTTGATGTGACTGATCCTCTACCAGCACCACCAGACTTGATATGACTGATCCTCTACCAGCACCACCAGCCTTGATGTGACTGATCCTGTACCAGGACCACCAGCTTGATATGACTGATCCTCTACCAGGACCACCAGCCTTGATATGATTGATCCTCTACCAGGACCACCAGCCTTGATATGACTGATCCTGAATCATGACCACTAGCTTTGAGATGATATTCCTTTCTGCTTAATCTTTAACTTCCGTGCCCTCGAAATAGGTGAATGTTCATGAAAAGGACGTTTTTTTCCGTTGACTCCGCTATTATTTTAACTGCATGGAGTTACATCGGGAAAATCTGTTGTTTTAAAAAGCGATGATAAGAATTTTAATAAGACCCAAACTTACCAATATTAATTTATATATTTTCTTTGTCCGTTGAGAATTTAAAACAAAATTAGTAAACACCATTTATCATATTGTTTATTTACAATAATTCTATATTTACAACTTCCTAAAAAAACAGCGAATCCTAAAGATACAAACCAACAGAGTATCGGATTTTGAATTTCAATATCATGATTATGAAAAAATATGAAAAATTTAAACAAGTAGTAACTTGTTATAAAATACCGTATTTGACAGCATATAAGACGCACATTTTTTTTACTAAAAATAACTTTTAAAATTCCCCTGCATCTTATATGCCATATGTAGGTTCAAAATTCGCGATAGTCGGCCGAAATTACCTACCTTGCATCTCCTATTAGCTTAGACTTAAACAGGAAGGAGCAATGGAACACGTGGATGGCAAATGCTTGATCACGACCTTAGACTTACAGGAACAATTAAAAGAACCAGTATTGCACAAAGTCTGTGAATGGGTTAAGCAAGCTTGGGATAATATTAGACCAGAAATTGTTGTGAAATCTTAAAAATGGCGGCATTAGCAATGCACTCAATGGAACGAAATATGACGGATTATTTAAAGACAATGATAGTAGTACTGAAAATGAGTATCAGAGTTTTGATAACGAAGACGACAAATTTTGTGGATTTGAAGATGAATCAAATTTTAATGCTAGCTGTACTGTTTTCCTCAATTTTAATAATTGCTTGATTTTTATTTTATTTTCTTACCTTTGGATATAATAAAG
Source organism: Acanthosepion pharaonis (assembly GCA_903632075.3). Classification (NCBI taxonomy): domain Eukaryota; kingdom Metazoa; phylum Mollusca; class Cephalopoda; order Sepiida; family Sepiidae; genus Acanthosepion; species Acanthosepion pharaonis. The sequence continues at coordinate 175,499 of CAHIKZ030005591.1, read as the reverse complement.
TTGTTATAGGCTCGTCTTTTTTCATATTATTTTTCGTTTAATTGTAATCATGGCAAAATAATACCCCATAAATATAGCATAGGCTGTACCATTTACTAAAAATTGTACTAATTTTACTAATTACTAATTTTTTTCTTGATTTTCCCTGCAGAAAATTTGGGTGCGTCTTATACACTCGTGCGTCTCATATACCGTTAAAGAAAATATTAGGTTGGTGCAAAAAAAATGACGTAATAATGTCGTTTTCTGACGTTAAAAATACGTCAAAAAACGACATAATACGTCATTATTTTTGCACCAACCTAATATATTATGTTCAGAAAATCATGTTTATTCAAATTTTGTTTTATAATTTATTGATATTTCTATACAATTATGAATTAAAAAACTTGCTTTCATCAGTCAGTCAATTACGTGCTATGAGTGATACACGCTTAAGCGATCATGTATCTTTCGATACATAAATGACTAGACAGATTTTTCCCGTAGTAGGTTGCCATTTTTTCTGTGGTAAGCTAATTGCCATCTAAGGCTATATAACCCGGTCTGTCCTACTATTTTACCCGTAGCTGGGGGAAGAAGACAAGGATTCATACCTTTCCCAAATGTATTAGCAGGTAAGCGAATGTAATGGATTTGACGCTATCACTTACTCCACCATAGTTATTAAAAAAAACAATAAATTATAAATATTGTATCGTAGAAAGTTTACATATTTGATAATTTTAAAATTATTAATTTTTGGATAAAAAGATTTCTTTTACATTTATTTATTTTAATTTATTTGTTTAAACGTAATTTTTGATGGATACTCATATTCGAATAGATGCTGTCTTTTAATTAAATAGAATTTTTTATCCAACTACATCTACCGGCCTGAATATTCGAGACGTATAGGACGTATATATATTTTATAAAAGATGGATTCGTACCTTTCTCCATGATATTGGCATGTAAACGAATGGAATGGACTCAACTGGAATTTGAAATCGGCTTTACGATTCCTGAAACCGGTCTGCTTCTCCGCCATTATTTCTTCCTAATTTTCTTTTGAAGCTCGAAAATGATTAATCTTTGATTAATGGCTTTGTTTGTTTACTATTAAAAAAATGCTGTTGATCTAATTACAGTTGCCCAAATTTTAATGGCAGCGGTTGGCGTATATATACGCTTTAAAGACCCCGTCAAATATGTAACCCCAGCGTTTGATTTGGAAACTAAGCACCATTTAGCGCCCTTTCCAAAACAACGAAGACATACAACTTATATCGCGACCAGTTTTGTGACGTAATTTATTATATTCCGTATTAGTGGGGGTGCCGTTTAGATCCAGTCTGTAATGCTGAGTATCGGATCAAACACAAAATAATCATTTATTTCCAATAAATAGCAATTTTCTATTTCCGCACAAACGGGCCAGCAACGTCTGACGACAACGGTTTAGGAATGCAGTGGAGAAAGTGTTAACTGTTTTAGTGCTCACCAACTGTATTAGGAAGCAACTTGCGTATACTTATAAAATCGTAAATTCGCCTATGCTAGAAATGCTTTTTCTACACGCCAAATTTTTGATAAAACCAGGCTCTTTTTTATCTGCGTACTTTATGCCATTCAGCAACAATGTGCCTGCTATAAAAACGACTTTGTGTATAGCTACACACATACATTTCCTAGTTTTTTTTTTGTTTTTTTTTGCTTTCTTTTATTTTCTTCCATTTCTATCTGTATATATGATACGATAAGTTTCAATCCCAAGTGCCAAAGCCTGTACCGTAAGAAAAACGATTCCCCCCTCTTTCTTGAGAAATGCTTCCTCCCGAAGTAAGGCTATTTTTATGATCTTACTGACAGAGATTCCACAGCCAAAAACACCGAAAATGAAGGCAGACTGTTCAAAGATGTCCACACCACTTCCTGGCATTTAACAACCCCCCAACACGGTCACGTGACCTTTCAATTTCTTGCTCCAGACGTAAGTTATCCGATAGGATATGTTACTACTGTTCGTGATTCTTGAGTAAGTGGGAGTGTATGTATGTGAATTTATACGCCCTCTTAATACAGTCACTCACACAAACATATATATATATATATATATATATATATATATATATATAAGAAAGACTAAAAAGTCTAGGCTCTACAAACTTCCAAGATTATTAGTAAATGACCAAACATACATTTAGAGAAGGCATATATATTGTGTGTATTTAGGCAGACGTTACGAAAAAATTTACATAAAATAAATAGACAACACTTGTCTATATTATTTAATGAAACGTGTATATATATATATATATATATGTATATGTACATATATATATATATATATATATATGTGTGTGTGTGTGTGTGTGTGTGTGTGTGTGTGTGTGTGTGTGTGTGTGTGTAAAGAAAATTAAGAAATCAGCCGATTCCGCTATTCGCTCAATTGATTTGCTAATGCTTTATTTTTAAAAAAATAAACTACTTATGAACGCTATATTAAAAAAAAAACAAATGAATAAGGAGCGGAAAATCGAGTGCATTTGAAAAATATCGGTGAGGGATTAAATGAAATATACATACTTTCTTTTCATCGCACTTCATATGAACTCAAAAGAACATTTTTAGCGTGTATACAATCGGTCATAATTTCCAATCTGTAATTTAATTTTTTTTGTCTGGAAATGTTATTATAGCTATTTTTTTCTTATTGACAAATGTTGGCGTTATTGCTATGATTGTTGTAAGATTTGGCTTTTTAAAAATTTCCAGTTTACAATCAGATCTTTATTTTAATTTTCCCCTTAATTTCCACACAAGATTGGCTAGTTTAGTAGAATTTCTAAGGCTTTCTAGCATAAAAATGACTCATGTTAGTACCACGTCTTTTTAAAATTACACTCAGTACACTCCATGTATATTTTTTCTGACAATTTGTATCTATTACTTTTGCTTTGTAAATTACTGCTTCAGTTTTGCAAACTCTATCTAATGGACATCTATTTTTATTTCTACAGTTGCATAAGCCACTGTGAACGATGTTTTGTGGAACTTTAGTTTTGAAATTTCTGGCGTTTTGTCTTTTTATTGTGGTTTCTAAATTACTAGTACAGTTGTAGCTTAATTTAACTGTGTTTTTATTAAATATTTTGTGTAATTGGGAATTTTGGGGGAAATGTTTATTAAGTAAATTGAAAAATGTTTTTCCTATTTTACGCTTGACCTCTAAATAAAAAGAGGTGTAAACCAAATAATATTTTTCTTTTCCTCGAATTGTTCTTCATTTGTCGTTTTATTTGGGGTTTAAATTCCAGTTTGGTTTTATGACCATCTTCTTTTAAAGATTTTTTCATATGGTTTCTTTTTATCTTCGAAAATTATTTTACTAGAGAAATTTCTAGATAACATGGACTCTATTCCTTTGGTGATTTGCTTTATGTTACTCGCATGGAGTGATTGCCAACCTTTTTGGTGCCATTAGAAAAGGAAGAGAAAAATTAACGTGTTGATACACATTGTTTATTTCGAGAAATTTTGATATTACCACAATGTCATCATCAGGGTGGTGTTTTTTTTTTAAAAACAAATATATCATCAGGGTGTTTTTTTTTAAGACAAATCATTTTCAAAGACTAAATTGCTGGGTTCATCTGAAAATTATTTTTCTTTTTACTACTGAATTGAAGAATGCTGCGTTCAATGTAATTAGCGGACTAAAGCTTCAGGGAAGGTAACTAAGTTATGAGATGTCGTGAGTCTTTTTAAGCATTAAGAACTACTGTTACAAAACTCAACATTTTAAACTATCGACTGTACACATTTGAAAACATTTCTGCAGTATTCATAATTATTTTTATTAAGGTTTGGTTTCAATATTTTAATATAGATAGCTTCGACAATTTTTACTTTATGCTTATTATTTTCATGAAAAATAGAAAGATACTTTTAACAAGAATATTTCTGAATTGTAAATATGAGCAGGTATGCTGTTGTAAATGTTTAGAAATGTTGACGCATATATATATATATATATATATATATATATATATATACATTTGTGTGTGTGTTTTTGTTTGTCTGATACACACACACACACACATATATATATATTATCAAATATACATGGTGTGCGACTTAAGTTTCGTTGGTTACCAAATACGTCGGGCACAAGATATAGCTATTTAGTAATTATTTATTTGCTTACCTGTGTATGTTTTCAGCACGCACCTAAACGGTTGCTAATATCTAAATATTTCATTTACTAACCCTGTACCTTTTACCATATATATATATATATATATATATATATATATATATATATATATATATATATATATATATATATATATATATAAAATGGCTTGCCTCAAAACCCACAGAACCAACATATGGCTTATACGGCAATTATACTGAGCATACCTTAAAGTTACTTGGCGAGATCACATCAAATGACATGATTAACACTCAGAATAAAGCACTGTACGCTAAAACCCTCGTTCACGATGACTTGTGACTTCGTGCAAGCATAACACTAGACGGCTCCCAAATAGTTCCGTGTTAGCCAGGGCACTTTCTAAAGGAGCCACACACTGGGATCTCCTCCCCCAAGACGATATCATCAAGAAGCCACGTTCCTGACAAATGGACCTTCAATCCAGTGTCTCATGTCCGGAAAGCTTCTCAGCCTTTATATATATATATATATATATATATATATATATATATATATATATATATATATATATATATAAATTTTATATTTTATGTAAAAGCTCTATTTATAATAAACGTTATTAACAATATTTACCTACCTGAATGTCCGAGAAATGTTAAAGAAAATATGACAGGAATCAAACATGTATATATTTGTATCTATAAAATAACGTATAAACATTTGTATGTATAAAAAAAATAACGTATGAACAAAAAGTATATAAAATAATTGTCGGATTTAGCCCATTTTATATATATATATATATATATATATATATGAAAAATTCTTCTCTCTCTTTATCTATTGCAGTTTCTTCATATCTGCCATAATAAATTAATATATATATATATATATATATATATATATATATATATATATATATTCCTCATAATAAAACAGCATGTATGTATGGAGAGGGAATATACATATGCATACGCATACTAAGAAAACACACAAATACAAATAAATGGAAATAGATCTAAGAATAAAACAAGGGTTATTAAAAGAATACAGATATCTTTCCATACCCATTCTCAGACCAATCTTAATTATTTTATTATCCTTCATTTTGTTATAGATTTTCGTAAAATCGTTCTGATATATCCTCGGCTGAAATTAGCTACTTCGGCATAAAGATATCTATATATTTTAAGTTTTTATTAATCCCATTTTATTACTCTCTTAGTTTCAAATTAACACTTCATGCTTCATAAAACCACCATAATGTTATCAGGTTAATATCTGTTTTATAAAACCTCTTTTCATTTCAGACTTTTACCTTCCACATTCCTCTTTCGTCTGGCTGAAACATTCAAATGGATAAATTCTCTATTAGTTTTTTTTTTTCTTTTCTAGATTTCACGGTTAAATTTCTTTCTCAGACACGAACTCAGTCTCTACCGGGGTTGAATAAGACTGACGGAATTTTTTTCCTCGAATGAAATCAGCTTATTCCTCATATGAGGTGATTTTGGATTTTATTGTGTATTAATTTCTGCTCTGTAATAATAAATACATTGAGTTCTGTTGTGGATCAGTTTTAGTATTTTATATTACTAGGATTCGCTTGGATTATATACCAAAAGATTTATTACATTTACATATATATATATATATATATATATATATATATATGCATTATATATATATTTATATATATATATTCATGAATAATTCAAATGCAAGGTTAATGATTTTAATTGGCAAATTTATCGAAACAATTCAAATAATATACTGAAAAACCTCCGCCGTTATGCATTTTTTTTTTGGTGATTCAATAAAATTGCACGTTTATCATTAAATAACTGATTATTTTTGGATAATAAGTGCGACATTATAATTCATGAACAATATAGTTCATATGCCACTTTTGAAAAATTTACCAGTAAAAAATCGTTTATCACCATATTTGTACATGAACACAACTGTAAAAATTTAAAATCAAACTCAGCGTTGCTACTGCACGCTCCAAAAACAATAACTCATTTCCAATAGCATTTTCGGATACAACAATACATATATTTTCGTTGTCCTCTTATTACTGAGAGAAAAAACAAGAACAACATCTATTCCATACCTGAAGATGTCTGTAGGATCAGACGAAAGCTTGTAGTAAAAATAAGAACTAATGCGACAGAAATTTACAGAAACAAGGATCTTTTCATTCATAGCGGATTCGGAGGTGTTTGTATATTATTTGAATTGTTAGCGACGATGGATTTCTCGCCAATTAAATCATTAACCTTTGCATTTGTTTTTGTGTGAATAATTCATGAATATATATATATATATATATATATATATATATATATATATATATATATATATATATAGTAAATGTAATAAATCTTTTTGTGTGAATAATTCATGAATTTGTTAATTGATTGCACGTTTATCGAAATATATATATATATATATATATATATATATATATATATATATATATGAGGATTGATGGGTGCAGTGCATAGCTGATTGATCTGATCGGGTATCTCTGATTTTATATATAGAGTCCATTGAAAATAAGTGGATACAACGTCTGCCGGGCTAAATCATAAATTTAACAATATATAGATAGTAATAATATATAAGTCAACAAATCAAAACCTACCCACATTTCTCACCCACACAAGACAGACATGCTTACGGAGGTGTGGAGGCCTCACACTTATACACACACCCACACGAATATACACATTTACACACATCATACTCACTCACTCCCTAATGAGCCAAATGATAACACACACCTACAGCAATACACACACGCTTACACATATCATACTCACTCACTCCCTAAGAACCAAATAACACACACACAAACACTAAACAGAGACACATCCCCTCACCAGGTCCAATAAAACTGTCAAACTGACCAGAGAATTCAGGATAAAATGTATCTATCCAGCTCTTATTTCAAATAACAACTTAAAAGAGACTGACCAACACAAGGAATGTTAAAAGATTCATGTTAAAAAGATAAAAAAATAAAAAAACAAATGAAAACTACAGACAAAAGTTCATTTTCTCCATCAAGACATTCATTTTTGTAGTTTACTGCTACCAGCAAGCAGAAATATTTCCCCTCCCGATGATGGCCATTTTGGTGGAAACTAGTCGAGGAATCTAAATGGAATAATAATAAAAAAACGAAAGAATATTAATCTACAACCCAGTGTGTCTAAAGATTTTAATTTTTTATTTTCTTATTGTTCAATATATATATATATATATATATATATATATATATATATATATATATAAGCGGTCAACAATCTAGGTACTGATCAGCCTCGGCGTTTCATAACTTTGGTGATTGTACGGAAACCATTGTTTCAACGTGATACCAACCTAACCTGAACAAAAGACAGAATACTAAAGATAGTGAAAAGCCAAACTTTGCTAAGAGCTGCAAAGGAGAGAAAGTTGTGGAGAGTCATGAATGGGAACGGCACATAGAAGACGGTGATTACGGAAGTCAGGGCATTCTCCAGATAAAGAGAATCTTGACGGTTGGCACTTCAGTATGGCTTCTTTCTTTTTTGCTATTTAGCATGAAAAAAAGGTGGGAGAAGATCACGAAGCCATTTTCTAGTATGATGGACGACTGATGTATATTTTTCAATGTCATCAGGGCGTCTGAAGACGGTCCGCTTATCGACAGTGTTGGATGAACTGTCAGGAACGAAAGAGTATTTCAAAGTCATATCTTGGAAAACTTAGAGGCGGTACGAGAAAATGATAAAAAAAGGGGTAATGCGTGAAAACTAAGACGCCAATATAAAAGATAGGAAAGAAAGAAGACGAAGATAAAAAAAAACGTTAATAGGATAAAACAAATATTTATATCACATCGGTATTTACAAAAAAGATACATTTTTCCGCAAATATTTGAAGCAAAATTGCCTAATATTCAAAATAATAGACACTATTTCTATACCCAATAAAAGGCCTAAGAGCCACTGAAGGTAAAGTGTTACTGTGTATGAACATAAGAAAAGACAAGATATGGAGTCCTTGGAACTAGGCAGGAAAGTTAACCTGATGAGGTTAAGATTTAATTAGAGAATAATATTTCAGAGATCAATCGGAGACGTTAGAAGGAACTGGAAACCCAATCCTAAACTGAAAACAAGGGATAAACCTCGACCTTTGTTCAAAAGACTGTGAAGGAGTGTGAACCGGATGATAGGCGAAACTATTTACCCCTATTAGGGGAGAAGGAGAAAAATTAATAAAATTTCAGAGACCTTAGAAGTATACAGTTAAAGTCGACTCGTATATATATATGTATATATATATATATATGATTCGCAAACATTACTGTTTCGTTGTATCACAGCTCCTCAGAGCACCTAGACGCCCGAAAGCCTCAAGGCAGGATCGAGACTCAACCGATTTACTGTCAGACGGAGTTTCTACCCCTAAGCATTCAGCACTCGGCAGAGAGAAACTGCTAATTCTAGCATATTGCTTTTACGAATTTAAACAAACGATATATATATATATGCCATCAGCAAGATAAAAATCCCAACATAAGAGTTACAAGTTGTAGTTATCAACATCAAGTCGATGCAGAAGATTAAATATCTATATACATACAGGTTTAAACAAAACTGACGTATTTTTTAGCGTAGGATACTTTCAACGAAAACAAATGCAATCTTTGGCGAAATACGAACCAATCAAAGAACTGTAATAATAAGGAAAATTAGGGAAAATTGGAATGCAATTAAAATAAAATAAATTTTAATTATAAATAATTTAGAAAATGATTAACAATTTCCACAAGAGTATAAAATGGAAAAAGAAATTCACAGTCGCTTAATCAATCATAAGGGGCGTATAAAATGCTCCTTTTGTCTACATATGTTTGGCTGGAAAATTTTATATACACAGCATCAAGATCTCACCATACACCCAATTATGTTGAAAAAAATAAGATCACCCTTGATAATGGCTAAAAATAATTGCAGAATATTTGGATAGTGTCTACACACTTTGTGAACGAAAAAGAAAACATTTGTTCAAACACAAAAAATAAGTAAAAGCTTAATCATAGTACCTCGTCTGTCGTCTTTAATGAAACACACACACACACACACACACACATATATATATATATATATATATATATATATATATATATATATATATATATATATATATGATGTAATGAGAACGAAAACGTAATATATAAATTCTAACGTTCTCAGCATTAATCCAAAAGAAGGCTTGATATCGATAGTAGAGCGATAATTATTTATTATAACTTTTTCATATAGACAAAAACAGTTTACTCACTACAAAGAGGCAAATTCGTTTCGGTGCATTTCAATTGCACTTCGACTGATGAGAACCAAAAATGGTAAGGAAAAATTCTGCTTGCAGGCAAGCCGTATGTGAAACGTCACTTCCTTTTTTTCATTTGTTTAACAGAAAAAATATACATCAAGCAAAAAACTGACGGAGTGCATCAATATTGCTTGTTGATAGCAGTTTGGTGAAGGACGGGTGGGGTATTGAATGTTGGCTACTCTGGGAAGATTCCTTGCCGAAAAACGACGGTCAAAAGTTTAGGCACAGCATCTCATAAGCGTCCTATGAGTGATGGGTGGGGAGGAAACGTGGTAATAAGAGGTAGTAATGCGATGGAAGAGGTAGGAGGGATAAATTCTAGCGGTAGCTACAGTAGTAATTGGGAATGTTTTTTTGTTTAATTTGGTTTATAAAAAACCAAGCTAAAGCTGAATTGTATATATTTATGTTGGAGTTATCACTACTAATTCTGTAATCAATGAAAGTGTTTTGTAAATCAATAAATTTAGAAGTGGTGATTTCTTCTTGGTATGTTGAATATATAAGTTATTCGGGTTTTAAAAAAACCGTTTTGATTTATAAATTAAATATAAGTAGAAATTATATATAAATAGAAATTATATATATACATATATATATTTTTTTTTTTGAACAATAAAAAATATTAAAAAATTAAAATCTTTAGGCACACTGGGTTGTAGATTAATATGCTTTGGGTTTTTTGTTATTATTATTTCATTTAGATTCCTCGACTAGTTTCGACCAAAATGGCCATCATCGGGAGGAGAAATATTTCTGCTTGCTGGTAGCAGTAAACTACAGAAATGAATGTCTTGATGGAGAAAATGAACTTTTGTCTGTAGTTTTCATTTGTTTTTTTATCTTTTTAACATGAATCTTTTAACATTTCTTGTGTTGGTCAAACAGTCTCTCTTAAGTTGTTATTTGAGATAAGAGCTGAATAGATACATGCTGCTCTGAATTCACTGGTCAGTTTGACAGTTTTATTGGACCTGGTGAGGGGATGTGTCTCTGTTTAGTGTTTGTGTGTGTGTTATTTGGTTCTTAGGGAGTGAGTGAGTATGATATGTGTAAGCGCGTGTGTATTGCTGTAGGTGTGTGTTATCATTTGGCTCATTAGGGAGTGAGTTAGTATGATGTGTGTAAGTGTGTATATTCGTGTGGGTGAGTATATATATATATATATAAGTATTGGTTATTGATACAGCTTATATAATCTAATTTTGACCTATTCTCGGACAGTATAACGTGTAGAATAAGTGTGAGTGTAAAACAATTTATCAGAAAGTATTACTAGTAATAAATATGCAAAAAAATTAATAATCATAATCTAAGATAAATTAGTACATAAGAGGCTAGGAAATATGTCAAAGGAGGTGGGTTTTAATTTTAAACGTTTAGAGTTATGGAATTTAGCAAGATTGTAATGTTAGATTCCTTAATTTGTCTGCAAAAAACGGTGGTTTCATATCTTTGGTTGAATAATTGGGTGTTGCTCAAAAATTTAATTATGCATATTTTCTCCTGCAAACATAAAAAACAAGGTTCGTTCAGAGAGTTGCAAGTTTTGGCTTGTTTTAGGAGTTTCCATTTAACTTTAGGTGTTTTCCTTCCTCCTTCAGTTCCCAAAAATATTTCGAAAGTGATGTCATATTAAATCGATGTCATATTAGATCTATATATATAGACATCGAAGTGATGTCTATATATATATATATATATATATATATATATATATATATATTGAACAATAAGAAATTAAAAAATTAAAATCATTAGACACACTGGGTTGTAGATTAATATTCTTTCGTTTTTTTATTATAATTATTCCATTTAGATTCCTCGACTAGTTTCGACCGAAATGGCCATCATCGGGAGGAGAAATTAAATATTTACCTGTTAGCAGTGAACTACAGAAATATATATATATTTTATAAATTAATTGATTTAAAATATTTTTTCGCTACACAGTTCTAACCATGTTTCAAAAATGGAAGTTGAAGGCTCCGAATTTAATTTTGTAATTAAATGAAAGACATTAGTTCCATTTCATCCTTCAAGCGAATTTTGGAGTAACTTTTAAAATTACTGGCTTTTAAAGACACAGCAAAAATCATAATTCACGTTTCCAAGGATACAGAGAAATCCAATTCAACCAGACAAGGAGTGTTTACGTGTTCATTATGTCTGTATTTTGATGTATCAGTTATTAGTTACGTTTTGGTAGGGGTAGGGATGTATTTTTCAATGAAATCTGACATTTGCATGTCGTCTGGATTTTTTAAAAATTTATTGTTAACGCAAAATTTCTTACGCCATTTTACTCCAAAATTCTTATGGCATTTTACTCCAAAATTCGCTTCAGGATGAAATGGAACTAATGTCTTTAATTTAATTAAAATTTATAATAAATGCTCTGTAAATTTACATTGAGCACTATTTTGTAAAATAAAAATATCTATAAGAACACCAGATTATATATCTTACTGTTTTTTTTTATATATATATATATATATATATATATATATATATATATATATATATATATATATATATATTTTTACAGGGTGCAGCAGAAATACCTCACATAACTTTCCGAAATATCACTCATATAATAATAAGGCAGTAAGAGGTACTTATGGGAGGTATATATGGGAGGTATTTCTGCCGCACCCTGTTTTTCATATTCTTCTTCTCGGAGGTTATCTCCAAATGCGTCACTAAAAATTTATTGTTTTTCTCCCTTACATTTTCTTTCTCTCTATATATCTTTCACAGACCGAACTGTTATAATTTTTGTCTCTTTCTCTAATCTATACTTTCACTCCGCCTCGTGAGGGTTAAGTCTTCCAAGCCGCCCTTCCTCGTTATGTTTCCAAGGAATTTCAGCTGTCTTTGCCTGATTCTTAGTCGAAATAAATATTCTTTCTGTTAATATTATTAAAAAACTTCCTTGTTGCTCCGTGCATAAAATTCTCAGTATCCTTCTGTATAACTAATTTATTGTTTTCTTTTAATTGTCTTCTCATCCGGGAAGAGATTGTACAGCATTGTAATCTATATAAGAGGATAACACTTATTAATCCAGCACCTCTTTTCTTTGTTTCTAACGAATCTTTTCCCGTTTATCAGCAAATTTGCTTATCTTTTGCTATGTTTCCTTCGCTAGTCCCATGTGTGTTCGGATCTCGGTGTCAATTTTTTCATTCGAATTTAAAAGTGTTCGCAGATATTTAAACTTCTGCCCCTACTTGATTGACCTACTTGTTGATATCTCCAATTTGTAACTCGTATCTTGGGATTTTTCTCTTTACTTATGGCATTAATTTCTGTCTTCTAGGAGTTGATGTTTATGCTTCTTTAATTGTATTTTAGTTTTATTTCTTTTATATATATATATATATATATATATATATATATACTAGCAGCATGGCCCGGCGTTGCCCGTGCTTGATTCAAAAATCATACGGCTCATACAGCAATCGCTATCTTGATTTAAAGTATTTTTGCCCTTCCTTGCCTTTAAAGGAGTGCCCTTTACCGCGCTGATGTTGCTATATGCCTTACTTCTTGCCTATCTCACACTGCCAATTTTCCCGAAGCTCTATACTAAACATTAAATCTGTTACGAAAGAAGAACTAAACAAAATGAACACAAAACGATCAGCTTTAAAAAAGGACTCGTAACTGGAAAAACCGAATGAAAAAAGAATGTTGACAACAAATACTTTTTCACACCCAACCCAGTTCTGCGGAATCAGAATCAACGTTGAGTTTAAGCAAGCGAATGAGCCAATTGGAGTAAAGTGCCATGCAGATTTAAATTTTTCCCACTTGTGACGAATGCAGCTATCGATTTTTTTTTTCATGCTAGCATGCTAGTTAATATTCGTGTCAGTCAGCTGTTGGCTCTCACGCTGGCCAATGTAATCTTCCTGCCTATTCGTGGCAGCCAGCTATAGGCTCTCACTCTGGCCAGTAGAAAATGGCCGCAAACTACATGAAAACTGCCGTAGAAGCATGAAAAAATCGATAATTTCCACTATCGATGGGTAATTGGGAAATGCAAAGTGAGTCTTGGCCTTCCCACTAAATGGAGCATGTACATGTAAATTTTAGTGCAAATCCGTCGAAAATTGCGGCCGTTGCGGCCATTCATTACACACACATATCCTGCCTTTTATATATATATATATATATATATATATATATATATATATATATATCACACATTGCAGTTAAAACTTGTTTCTCTTTCTCTATTTTTTAGGCCCCCCACCTCCTCGTATATTCTCTTCTCTTCTTTATTTTATATCTCTATTTCTCTTTTCAGTTTTTTCCAGTGCATCTTCTCTCTATTGGATCTTGTCCCTGTCTCTTTAATCCAAATAACTTCCTATCTCTCTTTTCCCCACTCTCTTATCTATACTCTGCCCTTCTCCTTACCTCATTCACTGTCTGTACGATGACCAATTTTCTGGTTTTCGCAGGCTTGTTGAATTCAAAAGCCATTTTCAATCAGCAATACTTGAACCGAAGATAGATTTGCTCAAGCGAAAATTTTCAAAATCTTAAATCTTAATCAGATTGTTTTCTTTCATTCGTAATTTTCTGGGACATGTAATGAGAAATGAGGGCCTGGAGAATCTGATACTCAAAAGTCGAATAGAGGGAAAGAGAGACAACTGAAAGCAACACATGTCATAGCTAGCGGGCTTAAGTAAGCGGATGACAGAACGTGGCCCAGGGGAGGTGGCAGAGGGACGAAACTTATTGAGAGCTACAAGGGATAGAGGGGGAAGTGGAGAGCCATGATCACCTACGTCCTGAAAGGACACGGCACATAAAAAAGATCTCCTTGTTATAGTTTTTTTTTTTCCTTTTCTCATTCAGTGTCCCACGAAAGACTAGGATTCTCCAAGAAATCATTAACGGTTTCGCGAGAAACTGATAAATCGGCTAATGCATATTTGAGTCATTTTTGTTTAATTTAACTACAGAATCCTGCATACTGCTGGAATATCTTTAGTGATTATAATAATGGCTTCAACCTATTATTTAAAATGATAATAATCATAGGGAATGTATTAGGCTCTCTGTTATATACCGTATCTATGAACACTAATGGGTATGTCCCAATCTTCATAAATACGTTGGACACAAATGTAGGTGTCTACGTAGTCCATCATTAGCAGTGGTTTACCTACTTCACGCCGCTGGCGAGTATTGTATTTTGTTGGTGTTATAAGAATATCATTTCATTTCCTACCTCCGTTTTGGTTATTCCTAATTCAGTGAGACTCCCTAGGTTACAGCCCTTTGTCCATATGACGTCAGTGTGAAACCGCCTTCATTGATTAGTGGACAGGACCTGTAAGTAACGGATTCGTGTATCACGAATACAGGGGGCATGTACCCTGTCTATATATAATGTTCATCACATAAACTACGATAAAAATATAAATGAGATAGATATTAATAAGGGTATACAGAGTGCGATGGAGAAATTGTCGCCATTTTATATTATTAACTTCGCATTTTCTGTCCGCTAAATTATTTAAGGTAGAGGATAAAATGCTACATGGAAATATCAAGGCGCAATAGCACAGCGAAAGGTGCTTTCTAAATGATGAGCAAACTACTATTGTTCTAGTCTTGTTAGGGCCAGAAATAAAGACACAAAGAGAGGATGTAAGTTAAACAAATATATTAACAGAAACAGTAATACAAACATATACAAACGAGAGTGTTACAGCAAGAATGTTTGGTCCGACTGTCAGAGCTGACTGCTGGAAACTTCTATCTCCAAAAAGCAGTACCTGCTCCTATTTATAGCTGGGAGAGTCCATGCGTGCGTGGGTAAATTACCATAACAATTAAAAACAGAAAAAAGTTTCGTTACAAACAAAGAATATAACAGTGAATGCGAGACACAGATGAAGAAGAGACTTGAGGTAACAGAAATGGTGTTCTACCGAAGGATGATGAGAATAACGTTGGAAAAACATGTAAGCAACGATGATGTTCTAAAGATTGGGAAGCAAAGCCTAGCCTAAATAGCGAGTTTGAGATTGTGGACAACTAAGCAGGTTTTGAGAGATATGGTAAAAAATTAAATTTCTTAAGAGCTATAGATTATTCGGTCTTGTTAGCGCGGACCTCCATGAACCTATTGTGTCAAACGTCACGGTCCTGCATCACAATTTTGAAGGCCATTAGGGTGGCATTCATTGTTATGAAATAGCTGGTCAATATAGGTGGTTGCTGAGTGAGCAATCATCTTGCGCCATGGCTAGGTGTCCCGAGCAGTGCATTCTGCGTTCGCGAAAGATGATAGAAATATCAGGGATAGGTTCATATAGTTGGATGTTGCGTCCAAGTGATGTTCTGTCCTGGGTTTGACGATAAACTTCATCCGCGTCCTGGGTAAGACGATAAACTACGTCCAACAGCAAGGCCTCTGATCAGGAGGTTTTGAGGAGCGTAGAACCACCTCTTATTTGCTGGTGTTCCCAGGTCCACCCTGACCCGGGATGGTAGCACATGTTACGGTCCCAGCTATGGGTAGATAGTTAACCCAGCTAAGGCTAAAATACTATGAAAGTGTAAAAATAGGTTTTAATATCATAAATACTTTGTAAAACTTATTACCAGCAATAAATCTTTGAAGAAAAATTATTACCAGCAATACATTATTACCAGCAATACATTATTACCAGCAATACATTTTTGAAAAAGAAATTACCAGCTTTACATTTTTGAAAAAAAATTATTGCCAGAAATACATTTAAAAAAAGTTACCAGCAATACATTTTTTTTAAATAATATATTACCAGCAATAAAAATCTTGTCAGCATTAAATAACCCATTGAGGTGTTGATATGCCGTAAAAGAAACCCAACCCAAACCAAACCAAACCAAGAGATGTTAAGTATAGCACTCAACATCCGAGTATAGGTTCCATCAAGTCTAGACACAAAAGTTTCAGTTCATGTCCAGTCAGTGGCACCATACATTAAAACTGGTTCTACAATGGCGGGAAAGTATCTCCGTTTGAGGCTGTATGTTAGATTAGGCTTCCAGGTTAAATCCATTTTATTCAAAGCAGTCGAGTCTTTAGTTATGGCGTTTAGCTTTACTATATTTTATTTTTCAATAGAATTATTTCGCTTCCTAGAAGGGACATGAAATTTTGGGGAGCTATGATAAACAACGTCCATTTTTAAATTTCAGTCCCTCTTTTTCGTTAATAAAAATAGCCCATTTTCCATAACAAAATGCCTTTGTTCTAAACTTTGTCAACAGACTTCAGCCGCCATAATGCATGAGCTTGTAAAAAATAAATAAAAGATGAAATTCTAAAAATGGAAAAATTTAAAGTTCAAATACAAACGTCGAAAAGAATTAAACATGACTCCATAATAATGTCTAACTCCAGCGTTCGCATGAAATTACAGAGGCTGAGTGACGCGGCATAGTATCTAAGAAGTAACTGAGTTTTTGGATGTGCTCTTCGTCATGGCACCTGGATTTTATGAAATTAAGCGCAGTATGCGAAGAGGTTTCATCGATTTACAGTTGAATCGGTTAGATGCATCCGTAAGTTCTATGCTAACAGTTTCTTTTCTCGTACTTCACACTTGTGGAACTCTTTTCCGGCTCCATGCTTACCAGGCAACATTAATCTTCAAAAATGTAAATACAATGTCAATTGTTATCTGCTTTCATCGTGATAAAACATTTATTTTAACAAAGTAAATCTAGAATTAAAAGAAAGAAAAAAATGTAATTCCAATGAATAATTTATTTTTTTTATGGAAATATTTCGGCTAGCAATTCCCACACTTTCATAAAAAAAAAAAATAAATCATTCATTGTAATTAGAAGATTTTTCTTTTAATTATGCAACTACCAAAGAAGACAAGCATCCTAACTTAAATCTACAATTGGTAGAATTGTTGTTGGAAAAGCTTGTTTATTTTTGCGGTGGGGAAATTTTGTATAAACTATGCTACTGAATGCATTGTTTTTATCCTAGAAAAAGCCTATTATATATATATATATATATATATATATATATATATGTATATATATATATATATATAATTATAAACCTCTGTTCAAAAATCTTAATCAACGCACAGCAGCTGTCGTCATTTCTTCTCGTCCGAAAAGTACCTAAAATAAAATAAAATATATATATATATATATATATATATATATATATATATATATATATATATTCATTCACTGAACTGAGCATTTGAAACACAAAACTGAAAAAAAAATAATATCATAATAAAATAACCTCGGACCAAAGATATATATATATATATATATATATATATATATATATATATATATATTGAGACATGTTTCATTGAGTAACTGAGACAAGTTTTGTGTCTTTGAAAATGATGAACACTACATTATCTTGAGATAAACAACACATTGATGATGA
>CAHIKZ030005591.1:145000-152500 GCA_903632075.3 Acanthosepion pharaonis | reverse complement strand
AAAGAACTAAAAATGACTTTTCAGAGAAAGAATTCGAAACATTTCCCATATGCGAGTTGTAACATTTTGTAATGGGCATCTGTTTATCTCGCAAGATAAATGTAGCACCTTGTTTGGTCAAAGTTTAGTCCCTTGGCGGTGAAACTGAAGTGACCTTTCCAGGGTGCATACCTGGGCGATGGTATATAAAAGCCCTTTCCTTGTTTCGAGTAAGACCACGAGGCAGCGGAGGTTTAAAATCAGTTTTTTTTGTTTTGTTTTTTTTTTGTTTTGTTTTGTTATTTCTGCTGGATGGACTGCCTTCCTGAGATGTTGAGCTCCATCGACCCGACGTTATTTGTGACATTTAGTACTGATAGAAATCAAACATTTTTCGAATTTCACTCTTTCTGTAGCTCATATTTTTCAGTTTTGTATTTCAGTTTACATTTGGTAGAAAATGATATTTTCAGAATATCAATTTCGCAGATTCTCTGTCTAGCAAAGCACAATGCACGTCATTTTATTTCTGAAACTCAAATGATCTTCTCTGACTTTCATATTGTTCCATCGATATAATTAAAACGCAGTGCACGTGTGTCCGTCTGTCCGTCCGTTTTTCGATTTGGGCGAGTCATAAGCCATCTGAAGTCACAGCTAGTAACGACTGTAGCTACACGCGAATAAAAATTAAATAACTAACTCATTTAAAGTTAAATTTAATTATCGAACAGAGTGAAAGGTTTAAAAAATAATTCATTATTAAAGGTCTAACTTTAATTTATCTTTACGTCGCAATTCCAACTGATATAGTCTAAGTAAACCGTAATTAAAACTTAAGCGGGGCAGGGTCTTCTTCATTTATGTGCCATGTCACTTGAGGGCGTAGAAGATCGTGACCCTCCACGTTCCCCTGTTCCTTGTAGCTCTCAATAAGTTTTGCCTTTTTGTTATTTCTACCAGACTCTTCCGCCATCCACTTGCTTAAGACCAGCTAAACTCCTTGTAAGACCAAAGCTGAACTGAAGGAAGGATTATGGCAGCATTCATCAACTGAATCAAGGAGACCGTCCAGAAGAGTTGCAGGAGATTCCGAAGTAGTCTAGAGATATTTATCTATCACTAAACAAAACCAACCATTAAACCTACATGAGAGAACTATTTCATGACATGAATCGATATAATATCCTTCAATGTCTTGAAGAAATCAAACTATGTTTCAAAATATAACTTAACAAGAAAATATAACAAAACAACTACAGCATATAACAGAGATTACCTCTAGTAATTATATCCACACAAACATGTATATGCACAAAAGCTGAGTATCGTCTACCATGTACTCAGAAGTGAAAGTAAAATAACTCATGTCATATTTTTATTACTTCAAATTTCCCAAATACTTGGAAAATATCGATATGAATAAAGAGCAGTGTACGTCTTTATGTCCTTTCGTTTTGGGATTTTGACGAATGATAAACAACCAGAAGTCAGAGGTAATAACGACTGTAGCTACACGCGATTAAAAATTAAATAAATATCTTATATAAAGTTAAATTTAATTATCGAACAGTGAAAGGTTTAAAAAATAATTCATCGTTAAAGGTTTAATTTTAATTTATCTTTTCGTCGCAATTGCAATTGATAATTTCTAATTAAACTGTAATTAAAAATTTAAGCGGAGCTGGGTCTTTTTTTTATGTGCCGTGTCCCTTCAGGGCATAGGGGATCATGGTCCTCCACTTCCTCCTGTCGTTTGTAGCTCTTAATAAGTTTTGTCTTTTTGTTATTTCTCCCAGACCCTGTTCTGCCATCCATTTACTTAAGCCTGCCAAGTATATCACGCGCTGCTTTTCCTTGTCCCTCTTTTTCTCCATCTGCCCTGTGAGTGTCAGATTTTCCAAGCCCTCGTTTCTCATTACGTGTAAGAGAAATTTCAGCTGCTTGTTCCTGGTGTCAGGTATAAGTTTACTCTTTGTTTGCATCCTCTCCATAACCTCGTCATTGTTCACATATTCGGTCCATGTTATCCTTAACACCCTTCTGTAGAACCATACACCCGTTGCATCGATTCTATTTTTCATCTTTGAGGATACTTTCCAACATTTGCTGCCGCCGTAAAGAAAAAATAAAAACAACGTACCGTGCCCTTTAGGAAACCTCCTACTCCTATGTACGTTGCTGATGTGTCGTTTTTTTTCTTTTTCTAGGGCTCGTACTGTGACGTATACGATATATTACATTGTTCGGGTTCCCTATTCTTACTTATTATAAAACGCAGATTGTGTGTGTGTGTGTGTGTGTGTGTGTGTGCGTTTATATATTGGATCGGATTTTACATTTTTTCAACCGATTTCAACAAACTTCAACAGGACTACGTAAAAATTACCTTGCGGTGGTTCTGACAGCGCCAAAAAATTGAAAAAACACAATTGTTTTTGCACGAAATCAATTTGAAAACATGATTATGAGGCATTAATGAAAGGGGACAACTCATATCGAGTTATACTTATAATATCAGAGTTATCGAGGATTATACTTATTATAAAACCCATGTTGGTTGTTTGTTTGTGTGTGTGTGTGTGTGTGTGTGTGTGTGTTCGTTTTTATATATGGGATCGGATTTTCCTACATTTTCAAACGATTTTCAATAAAACTTCACTTTTTTTGGCAGGTAGTGTTTCTTATTGTCTTGCACACTTTTTCTTTTTATTTTTACATTCAGAATGCTTTAAAATTCCATTTACAAGACAATTGTTTATAAAAAATTCTATTCAATCGGTAGACTCATAACGATTGAAAACAATGTTTTTGTTTGAGTTTGGGTTTGACCAATTCGTAAAAAAAAAAAAAAATAACAAAAAAAAAACTAATTAAGAAATGCGTGTCCGTCAACCTTAAATAATAATCTTTGTCAATTTTATTTTTCAGTCTTTATGATGGTCGATACTTGATCTATCTCTTACTGTTACATCCCCGGGCAACGCCGGGCACTACTGCTAGTATCATTTAAAAGTGACTTTATTTGAAGGGATCCTAAAGAATGGGGATTTTAAAAGAAAAGAAAAATTGCACGCAAAATAAATGTAAATAAAATACGGAGATCGGTTCGTATACGAAGAAAGATTATACTGAATTAAGGTGTCGAATAAAGATAAAATAATTTTATCACACAGGACCCTGAAAAAAACCCTTCGCAGGAGCTAGCTTAAAATGCACCCAAGGGGCAGCTTCTACACTAGTATTAAGTAGAAGGGACCTTTTTGGAATATTAGTTTCATATATTAACAGATAAACACAGCATATATGCGTTTTGTGACGTGGAGTCCCCATAAGAAGAAAACTGATGGGGGTGTCAGGTTATTCCATTACATCAAAAACCCATTTCGAAATGATTTTTTCTGAAACTCATATTATATCCATATCTTTGATATTGTTTAGTATTAAATAAAAAGCAGCGTTTTCTGAATGTCAGTTTCGCATATTCACAGACAAAAAAAACTTATATATGTCTTGTGGTATGGACTCCCATTGGAAGAAAATACGTTTCGAAATCCTTTTTTTCTTACACTCATGTTATATTTCTAACTTTCATATTTTTTTTTATATTAAATAAAAAGCGGCATTTTCAGAATATCAGTTTCACATATTCAAAAACAAAGCACACACGCGTCTTTTGGCATTGAGTCCCATAGAAAAAAAATCTATTTCGAAATTATGACCCTCACTTTCATATTGTTTTGTATTAAGGAGAAAGCGTCGTTTTCAGAATACAGTTTTACATATTCACTGCAGCACAACGTGTATGTACTTCTTGTTTCAAGTAAAATAATATTTCTGACACATTTCACTTTTTTTTTCGTCGATAAGACTACAAAAACGACCTGGTTTCAGTTTCTATGCAGTGGTATTAAAATCTGAGATACCAAAAATTAAAATTTTGATATAGCTTTCAACTGAGTAACTTTTTTGAATTTTTCATGTACGTTAGATTTAAAAAATAATAATTATCTAAATGTAAGAAACATAAATTCTTATCTAATGTAAGCCAAAATCTGAGAGCTTCAGACATGTTCAGCATTTCCTATTTTCATATAAACAACATTAAAAAAGTTATCTAAAATTATATATGTCGCTTTCATTTGCAATCAGATATCGACCACAGAGAGAGCAAAGATATTTTATATCAGATTAAACCCAGGTTTAAAGTAAGTTATAAACTCGACAGAAGATTAATTATTTGCGATAAGTGTCGGCCTCATTTTTTTTATCTTCATTTTACATGATGACATTTTTATGTACATGTTAGACATTTTCCATAAAAAATATCAATGATATTGCATTGGCCTAAATATAGTCGGATGTTTCCAGAGAATCTTGGAAAAAAAGACATCCTTGATATACGAACACATACACTTAAGAAAAATATAAAACTTGTCACTTAGCTGATTGTTGTTCTATCCAGCACCCCGAATCCGGATTTTGTACACTGAACGCTATAGTAGCATCTGTTCAGCACTGCGAGAAAAAGAGCCCCATGATGTTATTCACTCTGCCAGAAATTTAGAAACGGTATAACGTACTGCTTGGCATTTGCGCCCGAAGCTCCAATACGAATATTTCACAGTGTTTGGATGTGAATCTGAGAACAATGCAGAGTATTCAGAAAGAGTGGGATGAGTTTAATGGCGATTACAAAGGTGTTTAGAGTGATCACTAGTGATGGCACCGTTATGCCTTCATTCATCTTCCCAAAATGTTTTCAGACACAACAAGGAGGCCTAAATCAAGTGTTCTGGGTCAATAGGGTAGCTGCTCGAAGATCGTATGTCTGGAAACAGGACTCTGTAACATGCTATACCAACAGGAGATTTCAGTCATGGCTCTCAGACAATTTCTACGACCATATCACCACTTACTTCTGGCCACCTAATTCCCCAGACTGCATAATCCCTTGATTATTATGAGTGGGGCGCACTTGAGTGAGAGACCAACAAAACTTGTAACACGAAAAATGATCTGAAGGCAAGGATTATGGCAGCATTCACCTACGTAAACAAGGAGACCGTCCAGAAGAGATTCCGAAGTCGTCTGGAAGGTACAGTTGAGGCCAATGGCGATTTTATTGAATAAATGTACTCTTTTGTATTTCAAGATATTTTTGTGTAATGTTGGTAAATATATCTGCTAAAATGAGATGTCAGTGTTATTTTAATTTTTGTGGAATTTAGATGAATATTTATCCATAGCACACTGTATATATTTTCGAAAAATCTATAACAAATTTACAATGAGTTTTCGCCTAAGTCTTTTCATCCTTAAGGCCTTCCTCAGACAAAAGTAGTGTTTACGTTGATTAGATTCCACATCGGCATGAAAGAGAGGGGTCGTTGAAATTTTAAATGTAAATTAAGTTTTTTAAGGATGCATTTTTCTATATAGTCTAACAGATTTCGTTTGTTTATTTTTAATTTTTATCCTGTTTTTAGTCAATATACCAGAGTCTGATATGACTTCCTATGACTTTGTTATTAAATATCACATAGTGTGATATGACTTTTATGAATTTTGTTATTAAATATCCACAGTGTGGTATGACATTTTCTGACATTGTTATTAAATATCAGTGTGAAATGACTTTTATGATTCTGTTATTAAACATCCCACAGCGCGATATGACATTGTAATTAAATATCACACAGTGTGATATGACATTATATGACTTTTTATTAAATATCACATAGTGTGATATAACTTTTTATGACTTTTTTTATTAAATATCACACAATGTGATACGATTTTTATGACTTTTTTATATTAAATATCTGACAGTAAGACATGAGTTTTTATGACATTTTTATTAAATATCACACAGTGTGATAACAGGAATGCCAAGAATGAAGACGAGTGGCATGAGGTTATGAGGAAGGAGAAAAAGTAGAAAGGAAGTGAAAAAGAAGAAGAAGAAGAAGAAGAAGAAGAAGAAGAAGAAGAAGAAGAAGAACATGAAGAGGCCACAGAATAATAACAGAATAAGAACAAGTAGTAGGAGGAGACCAAGGAAGAGTATGCCTAGTTGAGTTAGAAGGAGTAGAAGGAGAAGGGGGAGAAGAGAAAAAGAATGTGGAGGAGATGATGAAGAAGTAAAAACAATAGAAGAATAACATCAAAAGTAGAAGGAGAAGGAGCTTAGGAAGGAAGACGAGAAAAAAGGTGAGGATAATGAAGAAGAAGAAGAAGAAGAAGAAGAAGAAGAAGAAGAAGAAGGATTACGGGATGATGAAGAAAAAGAATATCAACAGAATAAGAAGGAGGAAGATTAGAAGAAGAAGAAGAAGAAGAAGAAGAAGAAGAAGAAGAAGAAGGAAGAGGTGTTGAAGATTATTGTTGATTATTATTATTATTATTAATTTTATCAAAATTATCCTGAATAGGTTTACATACATATATATATATATATTTATATATATATATATATATATATATATATGTATGTATGTATTAATGAGAATAGATAAATCAGACTGCAATTTACGCGTAACCATGAACTTAATTTTGATTTGAAATGCTTATGGTTAAATGATCTTCCAAAAGGATTTATGGTTTATCTCGGGATTAAATACACAGACATCGAAGGAGACAATTTTGAAAACAAATTAATGTAAAATAAATCCTTTATATATCACTGTAAAATATATCATATATCATATATACATATCAAACAAATAATTCTTAAGCGAAAGGGTAAAAAAATATGAGTCTCGTTCCCAAGAGAATTTTCCTTACACTTATTATGCATTTTCACATAGAAAATATTAAAGTGCAGGAACGCTCAAATTTTAAATGACATTTTTGACATCTGGTGTAATATATATATATATATATATATATATATATATTCATCCAGAGACAGAAAGTTTCGCTGCCTCAGCCACCTCATGAGTGTGGTTACACATCCAAATGACTCAAGCCGGGGTTGAAACCTGACTGACTGGCACACAGCAGGGATGAAGGGAATTTAGACACATTCATTTTAGACACACATGCCAATCGCCGGAGAACTTGATTCGTCTTAACGAAGAGTCTTGCATCAGCAGCAGTAATAGTACAGTTTACAAATAAACTTTTCTCCCCTAAGAGCTCAACTGAAATGATTTTTTCTCAGGAGCATGTATATATATTGTCTTCCACAGACAAACTGTTTCGCTGTTTTCACAGTATATATATATATATATATATATATATATATATATATATATATATATATTTATATAGTTTTAAGGAAAATCGCTATATTTATGGATAAATGCGCCCAATATCATTATTAGAGCTTATGTAAATATACAAGTGAAGATTGAGGTCAAAACCAAACTGTGACAATTTGTTTTATGCTAAAAAGCATACAACACAAATATAAAAACTGAACAAGGTTGTTGGATCCTCATACTTCGCAATCGACGGGATGGACCATCATCAACCTTATGTGTCTGTGTGCCTCTGTGTGTATATACAGAGTCACAT
>CAHIKZ030005591.1:97500-142500 GCA_903632075.3 Acanthosepion pharaonis | reverse complement strand
CCGGATCATGAGGTCACGACAGAAAGAGGGATCATCATTTCAACAGCTAAATACGTTCGTATCCTTCAAAGTAGAGTCCAATAGTGTTATAAATACCTTGGAGACTTCCAGTAAGATATCTTTAATCATTTCTAAGATACAGCGTTACAATGAATTAGGCAATTTTGCTGTTAGATCCAGTGTATATTTATATTGTGTTTAAAATCCCCCTTGCTGATAAAAAAAAATAAAAAGTGTTCTTTGTGGTGATTAAATAATAATAGTTTTTTTATGAAGTCCTTAAAATTTACAAGTTACTCTTTGTCCTAGAGTGAGAAGGAGTGTTATTGACACTGTTTCGATAACAAAATTTCCATTGACTTCAAGAATAATGACTCTAGAGTAAATAATGTTGTTATTAATTTAGGCTATAGCTAGATACACAGTTTCATTAATAAAAATATTATTTAGTCTAAAGGAGTTATTTTGATTTTTTTTTTTTACAGTAGGGCTCACACTCTACAAGGCCCTGGAGCCACTTGCGGTAGAGGGTTACGTTAAGGAGTAGTTTATATTGATAGGAGGTGAAAATAATGCTTAACTCTAGATTTTAACAGGTTAAGATTGTAGTGATGGTTGAAACATCCACAGGCAATAGTTCTCGGGAAGAATCTGTTTAAGTGGAACCTCTTTCTTGCCGATGGATTACGGAGGGAATATGGATGGTTTGCTACTAGGTAAATAGCATGGCCGGTCCTAGTCGTAAAGGTCAGACCTGGAAAGGCCAAGGAATGTAGTTCGTCCGACACTTTGTTGCAGATTTTTGTATATACGTATGTACTAGTGAGCTAGCCTAAATGAGCTGACTCATTCTATAGTTCACCAATAGAAGGGTTAGCCAATCAGAAAGCTCAAAATATTCAATGCGACGTGTATAAAGGCAGCCATTTTTTCTCCCAAATTGTCTGCACTGCCAATCTGATATCGAAGACTTAAAGAATTACTTAACAACCGCTACATTCTCTGAATCTTCACTGCCGAACTCTGATATTGAACAGATTATGAACTTCACTGGATTCCATATTCAGAGACTGCGGCAAACATGGTCAACAAACTTTCCATGTAAAGAGCGATATAACAGTGAGAGACTCGCCACATTCCGCATCTGTGAGTGAGTGAGAGTGAGAGAGGGGGGGATTTGGATGTTTGAAAATAATTATCTTCTAACAAGCATAGAGACGTTTTTGAACTCTCTCAAGACTGAAAAGTGAGGACTGGGTAAAACTCTCCCCAAATATGACAAGAGTGTTCCATTTTAGGCCTGTTCTGGCTCTTGTACAGGTAGAGGATAACATGAGGTATCAGGTAATTACTAAAGCGGTATAGGGAGCCAATCATTTTACCTTCATGTTTCATTGATCGTATATAAGTGTTCCACTTGAACTCGGGTGTGAATTTAAGTACCGATATTCGGTCAAGTCACGGTGTCTCCTCGAGGAGACATCCGTTCATCGTGTCTGGCGGTAGTTCAGGGTCTGATTATAGTGAATTTATTGTATCTATTCTTTATAGCCCCGTAATGATCGTAGAAACATCCATAGAGCAATGCTTTACAGGAAGACGTTCCACTTGATGTCGGATGTGAATCTGAGTCTCGGTCGACATTTGACACTGTAGTGTAGCCAAGGATTGAAATATTACGTAACTCGTTGCTCGGTTAAAGATTTGCCAAATGTTTCCTTATAAGGAAACGGCTAATATTACCAGTGCCTTTAGAGATAAGAAGACTTGTCAAGTACAGTGATCCCAGTACGTTTGCCATCGAGTCAAGAAAAGTGTAACTCCAGTAACACTGGCTGCTTAGTCATTAAATTAAAAAAATGTTTCCTTATACCATTACCGTTAGAAATGAGTAGAACTCGTACTACGCTTTGATCTCACACTGTTGTCCAGAGAGTGAAGAAAAGTGTAACTCGTGTAGTACTGGCCAATAAATGGTGACTATTTCTTTATAAGGCAACAGTAATTATTGCTTTTACCATTAGAGTAATGGCGCACTGGCTCTTCGGACAATGAATACTGAAGGTTTTCTTATGAGGAAACGGATAGTATTATTATTACAGTTGAAGAGAAGAAATACTTGTATTTGATTGAAAGCTGATATTATGGAAGGATTGCTCGTGTAGCACTGACCTCTCGGTCAATAAATGCAGATCCCAGCCCACTGGTCAAGGAGAAAAGAAAAGCATTACTCGAGTGGCATTAGCCGCTTGGTCAATGAATGTTGAATGTTTCCATGTAAATAAATTGCTAATATTATTATTAACAGTAGAGATAGCGGGAACAGATACTATACTTTGATCATAGCTCTCTGGCCAAGGAATGAAGAAAAGTGTAACTCGTGTAGTATTGGCTATTCGGTCAATGTATAGCGAATGTTTGTTTATAAGGAAATGGTAATTATTTCTTTTACCATTAGAGTAATGGCGCACTACTGTCTGAGCATTAAATACTGGAAGCTTTCTTATAAGAAAACGGATGACATTATCATTAGAGTTGAAGAGAAGAAATACTTGTCATTGATCCCAAGCCGATGTCAGGGAAGTGAACAAGAGGGTTGTTCGTGTAGCACTGACTGCTCGATCAATGAATGCCGATCCCACCCCAAGAAGAGAAGAAAAGCGTAACTAGAGTGGCATTAAACGCTCGGTCAATAGATGTCGAATGTTTCCTTATTAGGAAATTGCTAACATTAACATTAGTATTAGGGTTAAAGAGAACAGATACTACACTTTGATCATAGACCCTTGCCCAAGGATTGAAGAAAAGAGTAACTTAGTTGACATTAGCCGCTTAGTCAATAAATGCTGAATATTTTTTTTTTTTATAAGGAGACAGCTAATATCATTACCATTACCATTCTTAAAACGCTGAATTATTTCTTACATCAGACAATAGAATTAATTGTACAGATCAATACTGGATTATGCTGGTAAATATATGGCCAGTGCAATTGGAAAACATACTTAATATGACCATCATAACCGTTCGGGTCATGTTTGCTTTCGTTGCGTATTTTTACGTTTAACGATTTCAAAAACAGAATCCTGTTCTTAAATATGTCAATACATTTTTTAAAACGAAAAGATGCCTACATTGCAAATTCAGAGACTGCCGAAAATAAGGCTAATGCAATAGGAAAATTTATTTAAATATGGCTTCCCTATTTCACTAGTACCGATTAACTGTGGAACATATATACATGTATATGTACGTATATACTATTATGTAAAATTCTCTTTCTATCATTTTTGGATATTTTAATATTTTAACTGAATTCTTTACTAAATGCGTCAATAGAGGTAATTGTATAGATAAGAATCCTAGATTACTCATGCGGAAATATAAGTATTGCCATTTCGAAAATACTTAAATATGGCCGTCATTTTTTTTTAGTGTGATGACGTTATACTACTACTACTAATAATAATACTATTACTACTGCTACTACTACTAATATTACTAATAATAATAGATGTGAAAAATAGCTAATAATAATAATAATAATAACAGATATACGAAAAAAACGTTCATGACATGCGCTTTGAATTCTGAATTTCGTAATGATTAAATATGTTAAAAAATCTCAGAAGGAGGTAAGAATGTGATTCAATACAATTGCAACATAATGGAATTTAGATCCGAGCGAAGGAGAAAAGACGGGAATTGATTTCAATATGAAATATAAAATGAAATATTTCTCAAAGAAAGCCATTATCTCCACCGTTCTTCATAATTGCTAAGATATCACTCAATTTTAATCTTTTCGTACGACGCATGGTTATAAGAAAGAAATCGTCTGGTAGACATGGCAGATTTAAAATTATTATCCAACAAATAAGCTTGTCATGAATTCAGATGTAAATCGAACATAGAACATTGCTTGCTACAAAAACCAAAACGTTAACTCGAGTCCTGTTCTTAAATAGACTCGCAAGATCAAGAATTTCATATGGATGTCATGCCTGGCACCAAAGCTGTTTAGAAATATTACAACTCTCAGCTGTGTACAGCCGATTTCTCTGATCAATGCTTCAAATGACATTCATCCTTGTTCGATATTCCTTGTGGACTGACGCTACTTAATCCCAAAATAAGAACTGTGCCAAATAAAAGAAATGACACTAGTTTCAATAACAACAGCTAGAATGAATATCACTATTAACTCGGAGAGAAAATAATGACATAATCAAAATGTCGTTCTTCTGCACTACGCCGAAGAAAATGCTAGGAAGGAAAACCCCATCAATGCTGGAAACTAACTTAGTGGACCCGAGAGAACTAGTTTCTTTATAAAAATGCTTTAAGAAAAAGGATTTATAAATTCCGAATATTTTTCTTATAAGGCTGTACTAATTCGAGAACAATAAATGCCAGATTTACAGCAAAAGAAATTCAGAAAGAAACCAGAGTGAAATAGAAGATTAGAATTTAATGTGATTTAATGAAGGTTTGACAGCAAAAGAGGCAAGTAAAATCGGCAGTTACATAACGGGGATGTTGAAATCATGCCGTTGCTAAAATTTAATCCTGATAGTGTTATATAGGATAAACACTGAAAAATTGAGGGGTATTTAAAAGTTATAACTTGTTCGTTTTCAGTCTTATTTTATTTTATTTTTTGCAGGTTATATGAGCATCCGTTGGAGATTAAAATAACTAACTATGATGTCTAGCAACGAGTAAGACTCATTGAGTTCCTTTAATCCAATGAAAGATAAATTATACAAACATAAGGAGTATACTGGCAGCATTTTAAGGTCAGAGTATCTACTAGCGATAAAATGATTCGCCCGCTTTCAAAGAACTGGATCAGTCGGCGATCTTCGGGGAAGAGGTCCTAAGCGCAAAGAGCGTACTGGCGCGGCGGTGGAAGCTGTCCTTGAGGATTCCTCAGTTTCTACGCGTTGTCGCCAGGATATCGTTTCAGAAGATTCTGAAACTGGATTTCAAAATGTTTTCATACATGATTCAAATGATCTAAACTTTTACTACCCCAAGATACTCATGTATTTAAAACGTTATTTTTCTTTTTTATATCATTCAGTCTTTCAGTGGCCACCCTGTAGTAACAGACGATGGAAAGCGTGACACAGAAATCCAAACAAACATAAGAATTACGAAGTGTAATGTAGAAACTAAGCAAAGTATAAAGAAATAAGAAAATTTATCAGAAATAAACGAGTAACCTACTTATTTTTATGCAAATGAATTTGAGAACACAAGGAAAAATAGCAACGGGTCAAAAGGTAATTAGAAAAAAATAAGAGAGGAAGTTGTAGAGTGCAACGATCTCCCATGCTTTGAAAGAACATGAAGCAACACAGACAAGAAAATACAAGCAATATTTACAGTTTTTTCAGTTTGGCATGGATTCCGCTATTTTAAAATTTTTTGAGCTTGAAAGGATGCGTCATCACTCCTTGTGTTCAGAACGCCATAACTTATACTAACTCTGCTTAACATGTCAAATTCACGTGAAACCTAAGTATCCAAAGAAAATCAAACGATACAAGAATTAAAAAAAAAAAAACAGAAATGCTTTTTTCTCCATATTTCATTCCTCACGAAGTTTTAATATGTAAACTTGTTAGTTATAAACTTGTTAGGTTTATAAACTTGTTAGTTATAAACTTGTTAGGTTTATAAACTTGTTAGTTATAAACTTTTTAGGTTTATAAACTTGTTTCCTATATGTTCTATATCCTATCATATATACCGAGTGTAACAGCAAAATTAGAAATGATTAAAGATATCTTACTGAATTTCTCCGATTATATATATATATATATATATATATATATATATATATATATATATATATATATATATATATATGGACTCTCCTGTCGTAATCGACGTATGAGGGTCAAGCAACTCAGTTACTAGGAACCGACAGCCAGGCAACCTGCACATAGTGATTTGATTATAGTGGTGAAGGTCTTGTGTGGAACCAACCACACTTTTGAAGAGCTGAATACAGGTCCCTAAACGACTCTCCGCAGGTTTTGAATTCAGAGTTTCACCAGTTGCTATCCAAGGCTATAGAACCCAGTCTGTCCTGCTATTTACCAATAGCTGGAGGGAGAAGAGAATTCACATAAGTGAATATAATGGATTCGCGCCGCTATCCACTAATCCACCGTGCCTCCTCAATGTATATATATATATATATATATATATATATATATATGTGTGTGTGTGTGTGTGTGTGTGTGTGTAAGTGGGTGCGTGGCTGTACTCCAGGACAGAAAGCTAGAATGTTCGAGAGCATGAAAATCATCTTGAATTATCCCTGAATAATATATATATATATATATATATATATATATATATATATATATATATATTATTATTATTATTATTATTATTATTATTCCGGATAATTCAAGATTAAATGTGTCAATGTCTGCTAACTCACTCATGTCTTATCTCTCCTCCCCACACTTCGTTAATTTACATCAAATATATATATATATATATATATGGATTATTCTTTCATTTTCCATTTAAACACACATCTTCTTTTATGCCAAGTTTTATTACTTTCTTTTCAACTATCGCATTCGATCACTCTTTCTTTGGCTGCCATTTTCAGCGATTCCAACCATTTTTAGTCCCGCTACAAGAAACCAACGTCATAGTGATGCATCACTGCCTGCCAGAAATTCTTGTAGCAGGTCTGTCAGTAGAATGAAGCACTTGAGCAGATTGCTGCTATGGCCACCCACTAAAGGCCGGGATCGATGTCACTTCTCTGCTTAGACTATCTTGCTCTGACCACAAGGCATATAACAATTGACCACCCGTCAACTGAGTGAAACAATTACCCGTTTCTTTACCTGAACAATATTGTGTACACGTTTGTCATTAAAAATTCCTTTTTATGTTCGTTTTTTTTTTTTTTTTCATTTTTGTCTTTTTATCTGCATTATCTTTGCCTTATTTACTTGTGGCCTGGAGGAAAAAGAAAGAGTAATACGAGAAGAAATTGCTAGAAGGAAGGAAGAAAAAAGTGAAGGGGAACGAAGAAGAATACAGGGAAGGGTGTTTAGAAATAAGGAACCTAAAAACGAAATGAGAACCAGAAGAAAAATTAGAAGATAAATGAGTTTTTCAAGAATATATAGAAGAAAGACATTCGTCCTTTCTTTGAATATTGCAGCCATATACCTCAGGTCCTCCTGCTATATATTTAGAGCTTCTTGATAAATATCCAAAGAAGAATGTGCAATATTATTGGTCATTGCATCTCGGCTTTAGACACTTTCCCACTGCCGCTGTGTAACTTCTCTATGCTTTTTCTAGAAATACTTTCATGGTAATTGTTCGGATGAACGTTCCTATTTTGTTTAGTTTCTTTTAAATAATTTTGTTTCATATTTGAAAATATTCATGGAGATTTAGATTTTTTAAATTGTTATTTTTCGCCTCCACTCACAGACATGAACTGTACATATAGGGACTAGCTAGGATTTTCAAGTATTATGGTGGATGTTGTTGTTCATGATGACGGTCGTCTTTGAATATAGAATCCAGAGGTTAGCAGTGAATATTTCGAAGACAGTAGGAAAGCGTTGTTCAGGTTAGCAGTGGATACCCCGTTAAAAGTAGCAGAGCGTAGTTCGTCCTTCTGTTTCTCTTAGCCTGACAAACTGGAACTGGACATTCGGGTAGAGTAGACAAAATGGCCGCCTTTGTACACGACGGATTGAATATTCTACGTCTTTTGATTGGTTAACCTTCTATTGGTGGACCATAAAATGAGTCAAGTCATTTGGGCTAACTCACTAGTTACATAGTACCCCAAAAACTGCAACAGATGTTGTAAGAATGGTACGTAAGAATACGTTGTTTTGGAATATTGTGGTACGTTTAGGTCAGTGTTTCTGGCTTATCTAAGTCTAATGTTAAGACAGAAGAAGACCGTCCTTTTCCTTATTCCCTATTTTGGCGTTATGCCACATTTTGTAAGAAATTACGAATAAATATCACTTTCCTCTATGGTGCTCATTGTAAATATTAATTGTGGTTTCAGATTTATAGTTGTTAACTTATTCCCCACCTCTCACAGAGAATCTGTACTTAGCACTTCATAGAGTCTTTGAGGGATTATGATGCTTGTACTGAGAATGGTAAGCAAAAGTGTTCTGTTTTTTGTTTTTTTTTTTGTGTATGGAATACTGTTCTATATTTGTGTCAGCACAGACAGATTGAAAACTATCTCCTCCCTTTCGAGACTTTATGAATTTAAGCGCAGTACTAGATTGGCGGATAGGTCACATCCTTTTAAAGTAGAAATGGCTAGATGGAACCGTAAATTCTATGCTAACAGTTTCTTCTATCACACCTCACGCTTATGGAACTCAATTCTGAATTCTTGCTTACCTGTTAATTTTGATATTCACAAGTTAATCTATATCTTTTGTCTTAGTCCCTGTTCTTTTATTCCTCTCTTTTTATAATAGTGTTTTTTTTTTTTATTTCATTTACTCTAACAATGCGTCCAAGTGGATTTATTGCCTTACTTAGGAGAAATGATTGCAAAGAATAAAGAAAAGATAAGATGAAAGGAGACAAATCAAAATTGTAAACAAGACAACAGAGGTGAAAGAAAAATGAATGAAACGCTGAACGAAAAAGAATATCAAGAAAGAAAGAATAAAGAAAAATAAAAGACACTTGCGAAACATAAACTGATAGAAAAAGTGAACGAAGATAGAAATTGGAATTTCCCAAGAATATAAAGATCTAAAAGTTAAAACAAAAATAGAAGACATACAATGGTGTTCGATAACATTGACTCAATTTATCCTTTGAATTTAGCTCAACTTCCGTTTCATAGAAGACGAGAACTTTCTTCCAGACATCTACGGTGATACTTTTGTAATAGTGAGCCCATTCAAGTCTCTTGGCTTTGTTGGCTTTGCTTATTAGCGGCTTAAACCTTCGTTTACAAGATTTGTAGCCTTGTTCTAACAGCCACCGACAGACTGTTAATGAGGCAAGACTAACACCTTGCTCTTCGCTTAGACTGACTGCAATTTCTTGGCTAGTTATAGTCCTATTCTTCGCAACTTCTCTCTTGATTACCCTGCCAGTTCTATCATCAATCTTTTTCTTTCGTTCCCTTGTTTCCTTCCTTGGAGCAGGAGTGGCATCATTATGTGCCCTTAGCACTCGAGAAACAGTTGATCTTCAAAAATTTAATTGCAACGTCAATCGCTATCTATTGGATTCTTGATTATACTTTTCATTATTTTCGCGCCTTATAATTTTTGTCTTTTTTATTTGTTCTTTCACATTCAGTTACCCCTTATGTCTCAGTGGCTTTACTGCCTTGCTTGGGGCGAATTTAATTAAAAATTATGCTACGATATGCATTAAAATTAGACGCATTAGAAATCTAAATGAATAAAGCAAGATGAAGAAAGAAAGTTGTATTTCCCAATAATAGAAAGAAGAAAAACTTATGACAGTAAAAGGAGAAACACTGGAAACAAAGAAATGATGAAGAAAAACACAATACAATGTATTTCCCCGAGAATATGAAAAAGGAAATCAGAAAAAAATAAAATGCCCTAAAATGATACTGTCAAGGAGCGGAAAAAATGAATGAAAAAAAAAGAAATAATAATAATAATAATAATAATAATAATAATAATAAGAAGAAGAAGAAGAAGAAGAAGAAGAAATTATTGCAGGTCAGGACCAAAGCCTCGTAACCAAATCCTATCACTGTCACATAATCAAGGATGAAACTAACTGAAGAATATGCGGAAAATATATATAAGAACCTATCGACCTTATTATCTCAGGATGTCCAGAACTAGCAAAAAATAAATATACCCACAGACAAAACAAGGTAGCGGTATATGTGCAATGGAAGATATGCGAGAAGCACAAAATCGAAACCACTGAGAGATTGTATGAGCACCAACCGGACACAGTTACCCAAAATAACGATGTAACTATCCTCTGGGACATGCCAATTCAAACTGACAGGAAAATTATAGCTAACAGATCTGATATAGTCATAAAAGAAAGAAATTCTGGAAGTATATTCTTATTGACATATCAGTACCATCTGAGCGAAACACTTCCTTGAAAATTATCGAGAAATTGTCCAAATACAAGGACCTGGAGATCGAGAATAACAGGATGTGTGGAATTAAGACTGTGGCTGTACCATATCTCTGGGCCTCGTGAGAAAAGGAATGAACCACTTACCTAACAGTGTCCCAGGTAACATTAACATAAAGTTGCCCAGAAGATCACCCTACTAGGAACATCCTATATACTAAGAGAAGTGCTATCAATTAAATGACAGTTCTCTTATAGAGCCTAAGGATCATAGTTTGGACACGTCTCTATAAAATACAAATCAGGAAACATAATATACACAAATAATAAAAATAATAATAATAATAAAAGACCACAAACAAAAAAGCTTCCTCCTTATTGATATGGCAGTCCCTGCTGACTGCAATGTATCTTTGAAGATATTCAAAAAGCTGCCAAAATACAAGGACCTTGAAATAGAAACCTCGAAAATGTGGCATATGGGAACATCAACAATCCCTGTTGTAGTTGGAGCCCTAGGACTGGTTGGAAAAGATTGAAGTAGACTAATTGAAGGGATTCCTGGAAGTCAATGCCTCAAGGAGATACAAAAAAAAATTCTGACAAGTACAGCTCACACTTTACGAAGGGTTTTATCTATGTAATTTTTTTTTTTTTTTTGTCAGTGTAAAGTGTCATGATGCCATTTCTAACCTTAGGTCCCTGAGCGGGACCCGGAAAGAAATGTGTAAACGCCAGAAATCAAAGAAAATAAAAATAATAATAATAATCCTT
This sequence comes from Acanthosepion pharaonis, assembly GCA_903632075.3. Classification (NCBI taxonomy): domain Eukaryota; kingdom Metazoa; phylum Mollusca; class Cephalopoda; order Sepiida; family Sepiidae; genus Acanthosepion; species Acanthosepion pharaonis. Next base: position 131,604 of record CAHIKZ030005591.1, on the reverse strand, counting down.
GTAGTCTAAGTCTTAAAGAAATACAACGAAATGTTCTCACAAGTACAGCCCACAACTTACGAAGGGCTTCATCTATATAAAATATGTGATTTTTAAAAACAAAGTAAATCTGCTCTGTAGAAAATGTCATGATGCCATTTCTGATCTTAAGTCTTTGGTCGGAAACCGGAAAGAAAGATCTTTATCTATGTAAAATACGTGTGTGTGTTTTTTCCTCAAAAATGCTCAGTAGACAAAAATGTGTATAGACCAGACATCAAGGAAAATAAATAATAATAATATCCAGTTAGAATTGGATCCCTCGGATTGACTGGAAAATGTGCCGATAGACTCATTGCAGGGATTCATGTCAGCCCAACCTTAAAGAAATATAAAACATTGTAGCCACACCTTATGAAGGGATTGACCTATCTTAATATATGGGTGATCTCAGGGTTTTTTTCCCATAGTTTTCTCAAAAAAATGCTCAGTGGAAAATGTCTTGATGCCATTTTTGACCTTAGGTCTCTGGTTGGGACCCGTAAAGTAATGAGTATGCCCCAGTAATCAGAGGAAATAATAATAATAATAATAATAATAATAATGATATTTGGTATGAACACGACCCAGACCCCATTACGGAGAGAGGACCTGTAATAATTTTATGGGGCTACACAATACGCACAGACCGAACAATCAAAGTTAATCGCCCTGACATCGTTATTAGAGACTGCAAAAAAAAAAAAAATTGTGTCCTTATGGATATGGCAGTCCTTGTCGCCTGCAATGTATCTTTGAAGATCTTCAAAAAGTTATCAAAATACAACGACCTTCAAATCAAAATCTAAAAACGTGGCACATGAGAACATCAACAATCCCTGTTGTAGTTGGAGCCCTCGGATTGATTAGAAATGAAGGGATTCCTATGAGCCCATGCCTTAAAGATATAGAAAAAATGTTCTTATGAGTACAGCCCACACCTTATGAAGGTCTTTATCTATGTGGAATATTTTTTTTGTTTTATTTTTTTTATTTTTTTGTAATTGCTTATTAGAAAATGTCATGATGCCATTTCTGACCAAAGGTCTCTGCTCGGGACCCAGAAAGAAATGCGTACACACCAGAAATCAAAGGAAATAATAATAATAATAATAATAATAATAATAATAATAGTAGTAGTAGTAGCAGTAGTAGTAGTAGTAGTAGTCCATGCCTTAAATAAATACAAAACTTGTTCTCACAATTACATTCCACACCTTACGAAGGGCTTTATCGATGTAAAATATATGTGATTTTTTTTTCAAAACTGTTCAGTAGAAAATGGCATATTGCCATTTCTAGCCTGACGTCTTTGGCCGGGACTCGGAAAGAAATGAGTATACACCAGAAATCAAAGGAATAATAATAATAATAATAATAATAATAATAATAATAATAAACAAAGAAAACAGACGGAATAAAGCCAATGAAGAAAGAATGACTAATATTATTTTTTTAATCATATCATTTCTATTTTGTGTGCCTTTCCTTCACCGATATAAACAGCCTTTCCCTCCACTCCCAAAGCCCACTGGGGAAGAGACCCACATACAAACGAGAAATACAACGTTCACATTTCGAACGGACAAGCCCTGAAAAATCCCCTTCGGGCAGCTAAAAGCTGGTAAGGGGGTGAGTACCTTTTAATATGTCAAGACATTTTGTTCACTCAGGCTTGAAGTGCTGTGAGAAGTTCCGTAACGGACATCGTCATCGGTCACATGATCAACCATCCTTAACATGAACAACGTTACACACAGGTCACGCTGCTCGGACCGAATGCAGCGGTCAGCGTTTTATTCGATCAGTGCGAGAAATCCTACCGACTTCCTCAACAATTTCAACTCGCCATTTATAAAACTCCTTCATGCTGTACTTTATTCTTTTGTCTCGTGCAGTTCTCTTTTTCATGCTCATCCTCTCACTTTTAACGTTAATGTTCAGAAATTGCAAGCACCAAGAGCCACTCAAGGTAGAGGTTTACTGAATGGGATTGTTTTATGAACATGATGGTGGCAGGCCGCTCATATCCGAGCATTTTAAGGCGGCTAGCCACACCCTGTTGCAGACGCCTTCTCAGGTAAATTTGTTAGTTCAGCACCCACATAACATACCTGTGGTTTATATGGCAACTGTGCTGGGCGGTCCTTAGTTTAAGTTTCTGTGAAAAAATTGCATATCTGGCGTGGTCAACAGCCTGACCAAGGCCAGCACGTTCAAACCTCGGTCACGATGACTTGTGACTTCGTGCTAGCACAACCAATCGACGGCTTCCAAATAGTTCTTTCGACCCAATTTCGCTCACAAGGTTTGGGTCAACACGTGCCGAGGTTTTCAAGCACATTCCAAAGATGCCGCACGCTGGGATCGCCTCCTCCAGGCGGACAGTATCACCTTCCTGATAAATTGACCACGATGAGATTCGAATCCGAGTCGGAAAGCGTATGTCTTAACCATATGGGTTCTTGCCCAGGTTTATGACCGTACGAATGTGGGGGGCAGGAATACTAAGAATAAGAAGTAAGAAGCTTATACTTAGAATAAGAAAAAGAATTGCAATTTATGGGCTACATAACGAGGAAGGACGACTTGAAGAATTGGGCACGCGTATTGAAGGTAGCAGGGTAGAGGTAAACACGGAGTAATCTATCAAGCAAGCATTTGTGATTGGATGGCAGAATAAAGATTGGGAGTAATTGTGAAAAGAAAGACCTTACTGAGAGCTACAAATTATAAGAAGTTGTGGAGAGCCGTGATCGCCAATGTCCTGAACGGACACAATATATATATAAAGACAACCGTCTGAAGAAGTTCCTTCTTGCGACGAAGCACTTTATATTAGTGTTATATACCGTACCTATGAACACTAATAAGTATGTCTCAATCTTCACGTTGGACACTATTGTAAGTGGAGATAATATGCTAAGTAATCCTCTGCTAGCAGTGGTTTACCTACTTGACGCCGTTGGCGAGTATTGAATTCTGTTGATGTTATAAAGATTACCATTTCATTTCCAACATCTATTTTAGTTATTCGTCATTCAGTAACACTTTCTAGTTTTTCCTTTTGTCATTTGATTACGCACTATTATTCAGATATATAGTTTTGTATACAATATCTTCCATTTCTGTCTATATCTCTGAGATGGGGTTTTATGTTTATTTACATTATTTACCTTATTCGGACTGTTATTCTTATCTTCATTGCTATATTCAAAACGTTTCGGCCTTTGTACGCCCGGCCTTCTTCAGGTGATTGAAATTTCGAAACGAATCATTTATTTCGTCCATCGGGGTAGATTGTTCTAGTTACACGTGCCGTGCCTGTTCTGGGTGCCTCAGTTATTTCCATTTAACTCAACTCTCCAAGTGTTTTGATTCCCCACTGCTGTATTGAACTCTCAACTCCTTGGATCTAACCAACAGTGGATAAAGGCGTTGAACGAAATATCGAGTTCGGTTCGAAAGTCCAATGACCTGAATAAGGCCGGAGCGTACATCGGCCGAAACGTTGGGAATATGGCAACGGAGATGATGATAACAGTCCTAATAATGTAAATAATGTAAATAATATCTTCTATTTTATGGACACATTTCGACATTCTTAAATTTATAGTTCGACCCCTTCATTTTCTTTGTTAAACTTTTTTTTTTCATATAGCACGTGTATATGCGACCCCAGCTTCTGAGAAATATTAGTAGGCCTACTGTAGTCCTATATTACAGTACTGGGCATCATCCTGATCATATTTTTATGTTGATAAATGGTCTTCCTTCTTTTTTGTATAAAGTTACGCCAAAATATTGAGAAAAACCGCTTTCCGTAAAATATCAGATACAAAGATTTAACACGATTTACATTATTCGGACTAGTGTCCTCATGTTTGTCGCCATGTTTATCACAACGTTTCAACCGTTGTACGCTACGATCTTCTTCAGGTGGTTAGAATGTCGAAGTGAACCCTTTATTTCGCTTACTGAGGTAGACTGTTCTAGTTCCACGTGCCATGTCTAATGGATGTCAGTTATCTCCTGTTAAAACCCCTTTGAAATTTCTCCACTGCCTTAACCAGATATTGAACAGTGACAGGACCCAAAGAGTGTGAGTTCAATTTCAAAGGTGCCGCTCGCTGTTCTGCTGTTTATGTAGCAAATGAAAGAATCTAGTCCACGGGGTGCAGGCTAAAGAAACTCACCTTTACCGTGAAGTTTAGCCAATAACGCAATGAGAATGTAGGCCTACCAGGTAGAATTATCAACCCACCAGATTGCCTGGGTATAGTGAGAACCACTATTTTTTAAAAATAAAATACTGATCATAAAAACGCTCACTATACACGGGTATATGCACACTCAGGTTTAGTTTATTTTGGCTTACGGTATATCAACATCTCAATGGGTTCTTCAATGCCGACAAGATTTTTAGGATAGGTTCGTACGAATAGAATATGTATTCTTTGTAAGAAATCGGTTTGTAGATCACGTTTCATTGACGTATTTTTTGTAAAGGGAGATTTTGACGAGAGTCTGGTTTAGTTTATTTCGTTTATTTTGTTTACGGTATATCAACACCTCAATGGGTTATTTACTGCCGACAAGATTTTCAGGATAGGTTCGTATGAATAGAGTATGCATTCTTTGTAAGAAATCAATTTGTAAATCAGGTTTCATTGACGTATTTTTGTAAAGATGTTTTTTGTCGAGAGACAAATATATTGCTCTTAATTTTTTTCTTCAAATTCTCCGCACTTTCGACCTTGTGTCGCATCTAAGCTACGCTTAGAAAAACATTAGGATACTTCGGCGTGGTGTAATGGTTAACAAGCTTGTCTCGAAAAAAATCCATTTTTATACTTTTATAGTGATTTGTTCCAGGTTTGGGAGTGTAACTATTTGACCATAGCTGGAAACATAACAGATGCTACCACACCTGAACACTTAAAAGATGTGTCGTTCTGCGCTGGTGTATGCAAACGTCAGTGAATTATGTGAAATATTCTGAATTTGTAAGCCACAAATTAATCACCATATTCCAATTTTAAGGCTTAAAAATAAATCTTAATGCTGATTTGATAAATATTTAAAATCTTCGAAGCCTATTATTCACCTACAGACGCTATAAATTCGAAAATCGTCGTCATTTACCAACGAATTTTGGAAAGAGTTTCATCGATGATCCAGGACGGCCCCAGTTCCGGTTTGATAAGAATATGTTATAGAGTTTATCTCGACGTATGTAGATAACAAGAGAGCATATATTTAAAAAAAAAGAAATTCGTTTTGACACATTCGGGAAAGTTTCCGAGTGAAGTGACGTAAATTCTATTGATTTCGTTAGTTTACCACAACTTTGACAGGGAAGAAAAAAAACCCTTCTCGTTTGATCGAACGAATACATTGTCTGTGGCACGCTGCGTCTACTGCAAAATTGTCTTCTCACAGCAAAGCAGTTTTTTTTATCATCATCATCATCATCATCCCTTTGACTTTTGTAATCGTAGGGCGGATCCGAATACAGATCCGCCCTAAATGATACACTAACTCTTTTCCATCTATCAACGGCAGCTATAAGCAGTAAAACATGTACATTGTTTGACATTGTCCAACCAGTTTTTGCGTTGGTGTTCTCTTCCACGCAATAATACCTGCCCATTATTTGACATTGTCCAACAGGTTTTTGCGTTGGTGTTCTGTTCTACGCAATTATACCTGTTCATTTTTTTACATTGTCCAACCGGTTTTTGCGTTGGTGTTCTGTTCTACGCAATAATACCTGTACATTGTTTGACATTGTCCAACCGGTTTTTGCGTTGGTGTTCTCTTCCACGCAATAATACCTGTCCATTGTTTGACATTGTCCAACCAGTTTTTGCGTTGGTGTTCTCTTCCACGCAATAATACCTGTCCATTGTTTGACATTGTCCAATCAGTTTTTGCGTTGGTGTTCTCTTCCACGCAATAATACCTGTCAATTGTTTGACATTGTCCAACCAGTTTCTCTCCCAAGTCCACCTTCAATGGTGCCTTGCATGAGGGTCTTGCACAGACTGTCGTGCATTGTAATGTGTCCAAACCACTCCATTATTCTCCGTTTGACAATGGCGAGAAGAGGTTCCTGGTGTCCCACAAAACTTTCAACCCTTTTCTACACAAACTCATTGCTTTTTTGTGGTGTTGTTATACATATGTCGTAGTTGAGACTTGTATGGTTTTCGCCCTAAACCCTTAATCATTGAAAACAATTTGGTATTTCACTGTGTGCAATCATCATTTTTACATATATTGTGGTACATCTTGACTAAATATTTTACGAATATGTGAGGGAGAATTATAAGCTAAAATATTACAAGTAAATGTACAGAAAATAATAAATAAAATAACAAAAAGAAGTAGATAATAGCTGAAAATATACGGCACAGATACGTATCAGACAAAAGGGTGCCGTTTGTAAAGTAATACCTCATCAGTGTAAACACCTGCGAAACGAAGATGAATGAAAATTGGAGGAAGAAAAAAGACCTTGGCTGCTGGTCTCTCTTTTTCCTAGCTCTGAAAGCTCAGTAGGGCAAGAAAACACACTGGTTACATACAACGCTTCAAAAACAAAAACAAATGACGTTCACCGAGAAAATCCTGAATTTCTGCCTATCGCGATACACAGGTGTCTTCTCGGCTAGGCTTACTGCCTTGAGCGTCTCCCGGGACAGGTTCTATCCAGAACTCGAGAGGAACATGTACATACGACCCATTGTTAAAGATTCTAGAGAAATGATCGGTTCACTGAAACGCTCCAAAGTGTTCTCTTGCGTCTTAGTGGTATTATCACCTTGCATGGGATGAAATGATTTCTAAAAAAAAAAAAAAAAAAAAGTAACTGACTCTCTCTGTTATCTACCTTTACAAGATCCTAATTATTGAATATGGTTGCTATATATGGGCAGCAGCTGCGCAGTTTTCACTTTCCAACCTTGATAGAGTCCAAATGCACTTCCGCGTCCTTTTCCATCTGGCAATCACTTTCTCACAGACGAAACGTCTCAAGCCTCTCGCTTCTCTCTCGTTATTTCCATGGTAAGTGCTCAGACGAGCGATATTCCTTAGTTCCACTTGTTCTAACCTTCACGGCTAACACCCTCCATGCCACTCACATCGTAGCAATCTACCCTCATTTCGTTCGTATCCCACTTGTGAGACTTGTTCCACTTGAGCAGCTTCTTCCCACGAACCAGTGCTCTGTAGAACCGACTCCCGTGAAGGTGCTTCCCCGATCACTACAATATTAACCTGTTTAAGTCTCGTGTTAACCGTTATCTTCCCCACATGCCTTCATAAAGTATGCCTTTTTTATGTAACCCTCTAACTCGAGTGGTTCTTGGGCCTTGTACAAGATAATCATTAGAGACAAAAAGTGCTATGCTACATATATTAATGTTAGGCTGGTTGGTTTTACATGTCAATTGTTTTATTTGATTTTGAGTTTTGCATGGGTCACCCAGTGCGGATCGAACACAATATTCAGTACTAGTGGCTTACTAGATTAGTCTCATTACTCATAATCCTATTCTTCATCGCCTTTGATATGTGTAATGTAAATTCATTTAATTCGTTAAGTGCCACACGCATGGGCGACCATGTCTCTCCATAAGTTCTTCACCTAAATCACTGTCGACTCTTTCAATTAAATGCCATACGTGATATGCGCTGACGAGGTAGATTTTTTCCCCTCAGTATGTTGCAATTTCTTTCTACAGTAGACTGGTTGCCAGCCAAAGCTAAAGAACCCTGTATGTCCTGCTATTAAACCTATAGCTGGGGGGGGAGAATAGATGGATTTATACCTTTCCCAAGGGTATTGTGCGGAAAGGTATGTTCCTTAAATTCATTACTAATGGTTTTATTATAGGAAGGCAATTTTAAATCGAGTATCAAACGATTGTCAGTGGTTAAGAATAAATAGAAACATTAGTGATAGAATAGCAATATTACATGCACCATAGAAACACATTACTAAATGTTTTACTATAGGGAATCCATTAAAATCAGGAAGAAAGGGATTGTCAAGGGCCAAGAATCAGTGCAACTATTAATGAGAAAATAGAGCTATTATATGGATATTTACCAAGAATTGATACGTGTGTTTTTGGTGTTGCTGCTGCTGCTCTTTTTTTCCTTCTCTTCTTCTTCTCCTCTCCTCGTCCTCTTCTCCTTCTCTTCTTCTTCTCCTCCTCTTCTTCTCTTCGTCTTCTTCTTCTTCTTCTCCTCCTCCTACTTCTATTCTTCTTCTTCTCTTCTTCTCCTCCTCCACCTCTTTCTCTTCTTCTTCTCTTCTTATTCTTCTCCTTCACCTCCTCCTCCTCTTCTTTTTCTTCTTTTCTTCTCCTACTATTCTTTTCTTCTTCTCCTCCTCCTCCAGCTCCTCTTCTTCTTCTCCTCCTTTTCTTTTTCTTCTTCTTCTGCTATTCTTTTCTTCTCTTCTTCTTCTTCTTCTTCTTCTTTTCCTCCTCCTCCACTTGTTCTTCTTTCATTTTTTATTCTTTTTTTCTAGTGGATTTCTTTTGCTGCAAACATCTTAAAATGTTTATTTAGTCGCTGGCCTAGACAAAAAAAAACTATCGTGACTCGCTTATACATACGCAGGAATTTATCCTTTCTTGATATGTGATTATGCCTTCGTGCAGAAGCTCCTGTGAATTGAGTGACTCAGAAAAGTATTGAGTGGGGAATGGCGGACATTTAAGTTAATCGGCACCGTTGATAATCCATATGGATACATCTTGCAAACTGACAGCCACAATGAAACCGACAGGAAATTCTACATCAGCCAACAGTAAATAATATTTAATCGGAATCTACTTCTCTGGAATTTTCAATCAATTGTTTAGCGATGAAAATCTTCGGAATTCTTGAACAGAAAACAGACACTGGTTGGGTTTTGAATAATTTGAAAACACGCCATCTTTTTAAAATCCAGAGCGTTGGGATCTGACAGGGTATAGTTTAGCTTAGAGATGAATAACACCCGTAGTATTACCTGATATAGCTTAGCCACCCCCCAGAATATACACGGGTATAGTTTAACCTAGCCCAGAATCACACCTGGGGATAGCTTATCCGTCTCCCAAAATACAGACGGATATAGTTTAAACTAGTCCGGAACCACACCCGGGGTACATAGATAGTGTCCGGCCTCCCGATAGGCATACGTCTGTCGCGTGCATGCGTAACTCAGACAGCCAGATAAACGACTTACTGTGACGGTTACACACCTGGCCCAGGGTCGAATCCCTTGGTTACGGCGCCAACTGTGACGTCGCTCCTCCTGGTCGCTCCTCCTGGTTCCAAGCGTGCCGCTCCAACCCCTTGGTTGGATGATCACCAGCCTCGCCTTTCCCAACTCGCTTCCAATACCTGGTTACTGAAGCAACTGTACTGATCTCCGGTCTGTCTACCCACGCTGTGTTTAGATCTTAGACAGACGGGACCAGCAGGGATTGGGGCCGATACAAGTTGAGTCCGACGGGGGTGGCAAAACACAAGTAAAAGAAAAAAAAACTCACGAGACAAAAAATTACTGATAAAAAAAAGGGTGACAACCTTTTATATCTAATGTCCGTTACATAAAGAAAAATTGTTCTTATTTCCCGACCCGCTTTGTGGACTATGGCACCAAGCCTCTATCATACAACTTAAAGATTTCGAGTTGTCTACTCTTTAGAATTGTGTATGTCGGAGTGTGGTTTAGTTCGACACTGGGGCTAATTTCTGTCAATCATTCGCAGTTCATTCTTCTCTTCGACTTGAGTTGTATTTCTTCACTTCGATCTGGTTGGGTCGAATTCTGTTCTCGGCTGGGCTTGATTTCAACTTCTTCTTCTTCGTCGACTTAGATGGAACTTCTCTTGTCTTCGACTTGGGCTGGATCTTCTCTGCGGCTTTCGAGTAATCTTCTTCTTCGTCTACTTGGGCTGGAAGTTCTCTTGTCTTCGACTTGGGTGGAAAGATTCTTTGTCTTCGACTTGGGTGGAAAGATTCTCTTGTCTTCGACTCGGGTGGAAAGGATTTCTTGCCGCAACTCAGCCGCTACTCTCAACTCAACTGATTTCTGTCGACTGGGGTCCTGCTTTTATTGACGCCGCAGCAAACCGGGGTGGGTCTGTTGGCGTCAGGGGTTTCTCGATAATTCCAATAGCCGCATTAATTCTGTTTCCCCATTATCGCTATTGTTTTCACCCCTACTTCCTCACAGTGCCTTTGGTGGGGAGGCGTACACCCATCTCTCCCGGTTTCTCGTAGGTCAGGTGACCGTTTTTGACCAATGGTTCCTGATCGAGCATTCTTCCTCTTCTTTCCGCATATCACGTGACCGCCCTCGGCCAATGAGATTGTGGTTGGGCGCCTCCATCTCAAATCGGGCGTGGCTTACATCGTTCTTGTTTTAAAAAACAAAATCTAATTTTGCCCTTTTGCACGTACGAAAATGACAATCTTGGCTTTTTCTCACCTGGGCTCTGTCAAAACAGCCTGCCGCTAATTAGATGTGACTTCAGGAAAGAATATTGGCGCCATCTGTGAGCTGAGACAATCGTTTTTTCACCTCTTGTTTTTGTCAGACCCGACAGTCAGAAAATCTTAATTATCTACATTGAAAATGTCCCCACTTTATTATCGTGGGTTTCCAATTCTTAATAGGTCAGAATCTGTATACAGTTCCACCGGTCACTCCCCTCAACCCAAAAGATACTTTTTTCTCCGATTAAAAAATTTCGTTTCTATTGTTCTAAAAAAGAAATTCCCCTTTCTCCAATTTGACAATGAGTCTTTCCACGCAAAAAGTAGGCTAGGTGCTTTGACCGATATTCTTATCAGTCGCCAATACACTGTCATCAAGCCTGGTTCTTTTTCCCCTCTAAATGATTTTTCATTTCAAATAACAATTCTCTATTGTCTTTTAAAATTCGGCCAACACGCAGGCCAAGATATCTTTCTGACACCTATCTTCGCTTATGACCGGGTCATGCATCATCCATCTCTCTTTCCTTTTTTTCCTTTCTTCCTCTTTTCTTTCCCCTTCCTTCTTCTTTCCTTAGGATCGTCTAAGTACAACTTTAGTGAATTATTTTCAACTCAATTACTTTCCGTTTAAAAAAAAATCAACAACCTGTTTAATAAACCGAGTAAAAAAAAAAATTAAATCATATTTCTATGAATATTTCTAATAATGCAAGGTGCCACATTACGATAATCAAAAATCAGAAGACAATGGCATTTAGTAAAAGCCCAAAGAGTGAATTTCGTTCGGCTTCCCGTAGGCATAGTCTCGTCTCAGTTCCTCTCCTCCCGAAAGAGTCCCTTTGCACCCGAAGACAGAGAGTCGACAAGAAAAGTAACGATTAATCGTTAACACCTGGGTATTTACCGGAGACATCCCCCCAAGGTGAGATGTGGCAGAAGGCCGGGTTTTTTTTTTTACATGGGGAATTCCGACCCCGTAGACCCAGTATATACGGGGTTGGGCCGCTGTCTACCTCCCCAGGCGAGACTCTGTCCGTAGGCATAGTCTCATCTGAGTTCATCTCCTCCTGAAAGTAGAGAACCGACAAGCAGAGTAGCGACTAATTGTTAACTCATCTCACTCAGTATGAGACAGTGCTGTTTAAGTAGTCTTAGGCCAGTCCTTCTTGTGGGGGGTATTCAGCTACTCCACAACAAGAGTCTAAGTCAGGAGAAAACGATGGATGCTGGAGAGTTTTCAAGTCAATTCTTCAAGCTTCTACAATGTCTCTTTTATAAATATGCAGTCTTGATTTGCGGTGATGGATAGCGATACTTTTTCGATCTGCGAATTCGATCGTATTTTCTTGAACGCAAGTGCTTTCAAATGGCGACAGATATCGATTTTCAAACTCTTAGAAATCGCTTCCGTCGAAATCATCGGTTTGTTCTCATCGATTGCAAGCAGAACACGTTTAGCGATGTTGGAAGGTCGTTTGGGGCCTGGTTGATTATTTAGGTTAAAATCATTGTGACGTAGATCTGCCGAACCATTTTTGACCATCCAAAGAGCTGCAGGGCGATCCAAATAACCTTCAGAATGTTTATTGTCGCATTTCCGACGATGACTCCTTTCCGAAATTCATAGAGCATAATATGGTGGAAATGCAACTTTTCATTCTCTATCTTTAAGGCATTCATTTGTGGGTGAACAAAACATAAACATTCAACAAAATCTAACTCGCAAATGAACAATGAGATGTTTTACTCTAGAATAAACAAGGTGTTCCTCAGGGCTCTGTCCTTGGACCTTCACTGTTTCTAACTATCCTCGCCGACCAATTTTATGCCATTGGTTTTCAACTTGATATCAATGTTGATAAAACAAGTATTTAGTCCAGTCTTGATCGATTCGATAAGGTCAAATCGACAGTTGTTGTTACCTCGGTTAAGAATGATTTTCTTAATTTTAACGCCTCCCAAAGAAAGAAGCTACACCCTTTTAGTCGTTTAAAAACCCTTTTTTGCCTTCTTTGGGCATGACTAATGCTAACCCCCAAAAGAATGACACAATGCGTCTTCTCGGGCTATGAGATAAAGTAGAAAGATTAAATTGAACAAATTGCTAGGCTTGCTGCTAGGAATATTGGTTCAATATGTCGTGCTAGACAATTCTTTCGCGACAGAATCCATCTTACACATTTATAAACCTACCGTTAGTCTACGTATTGAATATTACTGTCACATTTGGTTTGCTGTCTCTGCTATATATTCAGAGATTTTTAATAAAATACGAAAACGAATCTGTAATGTTATTGTTCTTGACCTGGGATCTCGGCTCCAGTTCCTTCCCCACCGCCTTAACGTAGCTTCCCTGTACCTTTTCTATAAATATTTCATGGTAATTGTTCTGATCAGCTTTCCTCTTTGGTATGTAGACTTTATGAATTTAAACGCATTACTAGATTAGCAGCAAGGTCTCATCATTTTACAACTGAAATGACTAAGAAGAGATCATTTGAGTGAAAAAATAATAATAAGAAATCAAAGGAAAGACAAAAAGAGATCATATGCGTAGAAGAAGAAGAAGAAGAAGAAGAAGAAGAAGAAGAAGAAGAAGAAGAAGAAGAAGAAATCGTATAAGAAGACAAGAAGATTTGTTCACTCTGCTATATATTTAGAGATTTCAGATAAAATACAAAGAAGTATCTGCAATGTCAATAGTCCTGATCTGTCATCTCAACTTCAAGTGTTTTCTTACCGCCTTAACTTAAGTAAATTCATGTTAATTGTTCTGCTGAACTTTCCTCCCTGGTATCTAGACTTTATGGATTTCTGCGCCGTACTAGATCGGTGACAAGTTCTCATCCTTTTAGAGTTAAAATGGCTAAATGTAACCGTAAGTTCTATGCTAACAGTTTCTTCTATCCCACTTCTCGATTTTGGAGCTCTCTCCCTCAAAAATTATCTTCTTTCGTAATTTCTGTTCTTTTATCCTTCTCTCTCCTTAAATTATTTTTCTTTTTTCATATTGTGTAACACTCAGTAAACTCTTACGTCTTAGTGGATTTATTGCCTTGTTTGGTGTGAAATGCTAGGACACTGACATCAAAACAAACGGCAATGTCAAATTGCAGTCATTGTGTTCCTATCAATTCGTGAAATGATTGTTATCCTGAACGGCCACTCGTCTAGATCCCTTCGTACTAACGCGGATGACCCCAGGTCTCCATTCTTGGCCTTACACTGTTTGTAATCTTCATTAACGACCTTCCCGATGATATCGGCTCTCAACTTGGCATCTACGCTGACGACACTACCATTTACTTCTGTCTCGATTGTAAGGTTGATAAGATCGATAAAGACAAAATGGTAGCTGATGTACAAATGATTTCAAGACCGTCATTAAATGGGCCAAAAGATATATTCAAATTTAATGTCTCCAAAACTAAACTTCTCCCAGTTAATTATCTGAGAGCTCTCTCTCTGCATTTTATGTCTGCTTATGCTATTCTTCACGAAAGTGAATCATTGCGCCTTCTGGAGATAACGTTCTCAGCTGACATGAAGTGGAAAGACTATAAGGAATCCATCGCTAGGTCAGCTGCTAAGAAAATTCTTCTCTCCTGAATCTATCTTCCATATCTATGTCTATCATTCATCCATGCTGAGAACATTGCTGCCAGATATGGTCAGGTGCTCCTGCTATTTATCTAGAGTTCTTTGATAAAATCAAAAGAATAATCAGCAATATTACAGGTCCTGATCTGGTGGCTCGGCTTCTGTCACTGGCCCATCGCCGTAAGGTTGCCTCTCTGTGCTTTTTTTAATAAATAGTTAGATGGTAATTGTTCCGGATGAGCTCTTCGCTATGATATATATATATATATATATATATATATATATATATATTTGAATGTCATCCACATACATGCCTGTTTCGTTGTATCACAACTCATCAGTGCGGCTAGACATCCGATTGATTCAAGTCGACCGATTTGGCATTAATCAGAGTTTATCAGCGCTCGGTAGAGAAAATGGGAAATTCTAGCGTATTATTTTTACGAATGTAAGCAAACACCAGACAGCCATATTGCTCGATTCATTTAATGAAGAGCGTTGCGTTAGCGGAGACGGCTGCTGTTTAGAATTGCCCTATGTCTCAACAGTGCTCAACCGAAATTATCGAGAGCATAATAATGTAATTTCAAATGTTGTTCTAGAGATACTTTGTTTTTTATATAGGCGTCTGTTTTTTTATTTATTTATTAAGGGGTACGAAACTGAAGCATTCTAGGAAATAAGCTGAATGAAGAAGATGAACTTTTGCTTAAAAAGGGAAAAAAGGACGTTGCTTGCACTGACGGCCATTCTGGCAGTGCGGTAAAGCACACAGGTTCTAACGGGGTCTTCCTCTAAAAAAGGAGAACGCATTTAAAAATAAATAAAATAAATCAATTTTTGCAGCCTCATTCCCAATATCCGTTGATCATTTCAAATGTTCGGCTTCCCAAAGAATGCCAGGATGCAGCGAATGAATTGTAGCAAACACATAGAGACCAAATCGGTTCTTGAGAAAGTCGAAAGTGCGATAAGAGTAAAAAATAAACTTCGGACAATTTATCCATAAATTCGGACACAATAATCAAATAACATTTACCGGCTTGAATGTCCGAAAAATTTTCATAGAAATGTTATAATACTGATTATTATAAAACAGAGCATTTACTTAAATATTTATATCTATCAAAAGAATGAATAAACATAAAAATAATTGTCGGACTTTGTCCATTTCATAATGTGTGACGTCATTTCTTTACATTTGGATACGCTTTGAGCAGATATGAATGTACGTGAGAGATTCATGGGAGATTGAAGTTTAAAAACAGTAAAATCGATCATGCTAATCGAACGATCCACCGTGGCTCGATCGGTTAAGGCACATCAGGCTAAATGACGGTTCCGTATAGGATACAGGTTCGTTTTCTTTGAAAATTTCTCGGACATTCAGGCTGGTAAATGTTCTATCAAAAGAATGTATAAACATAAGAATGTTTTAAAATAATTGTCGGACATTGTCCATTTCATAATGCTTTTATTACAGAGCATATATAAATAAATTACTTATAAAGGAAATAATTCACTACGAGGAAAATATTTAGAGTTTGTTTTGATAGCAAGGTCATCCACAGTAAGTTGGCGCCCGGGATCTTACAACATTTCACCATTTCTGACAGATCTTCCGTTGTCCCAGTGTGGAGTATCTGATAGCAAAAGTGATGGAAACAAAAAGAAAAAAAATAAATCAGCGAGATTATATATAAAAAATGAACTTTTTGCAATTTTTTTCAATCTAAAATTCCCAGCATCCCACGTCGTAACAACAGAACAAATTTAGTAAAACGGACTCCTAAAGGTTGAAACGCGTCACAATTAAACTTTTTTCACTTTCTCATGCATTCCCCACCCAGCAAATATTGTTTTTGGTATATAAAAATTTATATATCGTCATCTGACACACACACACACACACACACACACACACACACACACACACACACACACACACACACACACATATATATATATATATATAGCGTGAGATAGAGATTTGATATGGGTATGATAAGAAAATATACGTATACGCAGATAAACTTGCACGTACATATATATTAATTTCTCAGATGTTATAGATATTGTAAAAACAGTGCTCAATGTTACGAACTCAAGCCGCTCCATCCAGAGTATTAGAAGACGTGGCTGGTGAGATCACAGTCCGTTAGGTTAGGGAAAATCGGATGAGTTACACCACTGAATTTGTGAAGAGCGGCGCTATTTCGAGTCTAATTATTCGTTTATTCCTCACCATGTACGATTGGTACAGTTGGTATGACACTTGCGTCGTATCGTAAAGGTTCATGGTCGATTCTCGTTAGTGAATGCCAACTACTGCTGAATCCCGAATATTGTACAAAACGGATGTCTGTTGCGGATTCTAATTCCTGCTAATAATTTCTCTCAGACACACATATATATATATGTGTGTGTGTGTGTGTGTGTGTGTGTGAGATAATCGAAGAATATTAAAACTGACCCATAATGTGTATATATATATATATATATATATATATATATATATATATATATATATATATATATATATATGACAAAATAGTTTTTTTTGTGTGATCCGTTTTATCCGTTAGTATTTTTTTTAAATACTGTTCGTTGATATATAAATTTATACAAAAAGTTATATATTGGTATTTCATATATATATATATATATATATATATATATATATATATATATATATATATATACATGTGTGTGTGTGTGTGTGTGTGTGAATGCTTCGAGGATGGGTCGAAATATTACGTCCTGTTTCCCAAAATCTTAATAAATTTCCAAAACATCATGATTTTTGGAAGGAAGTGCTTCTTGGTCAGGACGTTGACTTTTCAGCACCCTCACCTCGTATATATATAAATCTTTCTTATCTGTCTATCTATGTCATTGTACTTTTTCTTTTCTTTTTTATCTGTTACTATTTCATGTTTTTTTTTTTTTTTTTTTTGCTTCTGCCTGTCAGGCTTTCTGGATCATTCCACCCGGCAGGTCTCTATGACCGTTATGTCACTCACTCTCCCACTCCTTTCCCAATCACCACAACACCCCCCATCTGCTTTCTATACTCACTTCCCATTCGCCTTCTCATGGTAATGTCATCGTATTCTCAATGTTGTACTCAGGCAATCTAAGCAAGATGGCCGTCAAACTAAGCAAGATGGCGGCAGAGCTGTCTAAGTTCTTTACTTAGCAACTTATCCGTCCTTTTGTGACAAGCGACAAGGACGCTGGGAGGGGGGTGAGGTCGACATGACATTATGAAGGGAAGTCGGTTAGTTAGTGCGCACAAAAAATAAGAAGAAATGGTGCAAAGATTGAAAGACGAAGCGCAAGAAAGAAGCGACAGAAGCGACGATTTGAGTAAATTTGAAGAAGTGAAGAATCATTCGAACTGAAACAGATAATGAATAGGAATGAAGAAAAGATGGACGATGCAATGTGAGAAATAAAGAAGAAAAGATTCAACGAATGCAGGATATCAGGAATGGACAAATGGCGAAGAGAAAGCGGATATGAAAGAAGTTAAAGAAAGATAGAATGAATGAAAGAAATGCCAACAGAAATTAGGAGAAATGGAACAAAAAAAGAGAGGCAAATCATTACGGGAAATACAAAGAGAAAGAAACATAAAAGACAGAAAAGGAAAAGAACGTAAGAAAGAAATGAAAACAAAGGAAGAAAGAAAAAAGAAATAATGAAGCTGAAATGAAAAAGAAAGAAAGTAAGAATGAACGGAAAAAGAAAAAAGAAAGAAAGAAAAAATAAAAGACAAAAAAGAAAAAAAACGATAGAAAGAAAACAAAGCAAAAGAAGAAAGCAAAAAGAAAGAAAGAAACAAACAAACAAACTAACAAAGATAACGAAGCGGGAAGGAGGAAAAGAAGAAAGTAGAAATATAAAGGTTAATATAAAGAAAAAAAAGGAACAGAGACAAACAGAAAAAGTGAAGAAAGAAAAAAACAAAAGAAGGTAAGAGAGGAGGAAAGGCAAGAAAGCAAGAAAAGTAAAGTAATACGGTAAATAGAAAGAAAGAAAGAAAGAAAGAAGCAGGAAACGAAAGCGAAAAGAAAGGAAAGAAGAAAAATAAAAAAAGGAAATAAAATGAATGGCGGAGAAGAGTAAAGTATAAGAAAAGAAAAAATGAAAGAACTGGAAAAGAAGGAAGAAAAAGGAATGAAACGGAGGAGGGAAGCAAATGGAAAGAATGGAAGAAAAAAGAAAGAAAAAAAAAGAAAGAAGGAGTGAAGGAAAGCAAAAGAAAGAAAAATATGAAAGACAAAACAACATAAAATTAGGCAAAAAATTAAAAACAGACAAAAAGAGAAATAGAAAAGAGAAAGTTGAAGTAAAAAAGAAAAAAAATGAAAGGAAAATAAAAAAGGAAAACTGACAAAGAAAGGAAAAGAAAAATAAGTGAGACGTCGAGGGGAAAGATAGGAAGAAAGGAAAAAGGAAGAAAGAAAGGAAGAAAGAAGGAAAATAATAGAGAAAAAGAAAAGAAAAAATGAAAGAAAAAGCAAATGGAAAGAAAGAAAGAACAAAATAAAAAGAAAAAAAGAAAAAGAAAACGAGAAAGAAAGAAGCGGAAATTGACGAAGAAAAGAAATGATACGTAAAAGGTGAAAGCAGGGATTCTTGAAAAAAATGCTGAATAAGAATTATGAAAGAAATTAAAAATTTAGACATTCGGGAATCGATCCCCGTGAAAGAGTAGAAGAAACGATATTGTTGTTGAAAGAATGAAAAGAATGAAAAAATAAAGAGAGAATATGATGTAAGGTGAAATCACAAGAAGAAAATCCGAGGCTAGCGAAGAGAATGACATTTGAATAATAATAATAAAGAAAAAAAATGATATCAAATGAAATGAAGAAGTGAGTCAAAAACAAACTAAAAGGAAACACATTTCGAAATAAATGACAAAAGAAAGAAAAATTTAAAAAAATAAATGGCGAGATTGATAAATATTTGCCAGTACGGAGAGGAAGATCAAAAGATGGACGAGAATAATGTATCAGATGAAACAGAACTTAGTGGAAATTTATTAAAAGATTATAAAAACGATGTCTGAAGTATAAACAATAAGGAAAAGAAAACAACGAAAAAAGGAGAAACCGAAAAATAAATATTTCAATGAAAGAGTCGAAGTCTCAAAATGCCAAAATGAATTGGGAATTTAAATTCAACAGGAGAGACGAGCATAAAGCTCACGAGCAACATGATAGAGATATAATTAATATAATTAGTATAAGAAAGAAAGACAGAAAGAAAGAAAAAGAAATACAGAAATGAAAATAATGGAAAAAAAATAAAGAAGTAAAATGAAGAAGGAAAATAAAGAAAGAAAATAAAGAAGGAAAATAAAGAAAGAAAATGAAGAAGGAAAATGAAGAATGAAAATGAAGAAGGAAAATGAAGAAGGAAAATGAAGAAGGAAAATAAAGAAGGAAAATGAAGAAGGAAAATGAAGAAGGAATATAAAGAAGGAAAATGAAGAAGGAAAATGAAGAATGAAAATGAAGAAGGAAAATGAAGAAGGAAAATGAAGAATGAAAATGAAGAAGGAATATAAAGAAGGAAAATGAAGAAGGAAAATGAAGAAGGAAAATGAAGAAGGAATATAAAGAAGGAAAATGAAGAAGGAAAATGAAGAAGGAATATAAAGAAGGAAAATGAAGAAGGAAAATGAAGAAGGAATATAAAGAAGGAAAATGAAGAAGGAAAATGAAGAATGAAAATGAAGAAGGAAAATGAAGAAGGAAAATAAAGAAGGAAAATGAAGAAGGAATATAAAGAAGGAAAATGAAGAAAACAAATAAAGACGGAAAATGAAGAAGGAAAATGAAGAAGGAAAATGAAGAAGGAATATAAAGAAGGAAAATGAAGAAGGAAAATGAAGAAAACAAATAAAGACGGAAAATGAAGAAGGACATTAAAGAAGGAAAATAGAAAAGGAAAACGAAGAAGGAAAATAAGGAAAGCAAATAAATAACGAAAATAAAGAAAGAAACTAAAGAAGGAAAATAAAGAAGGAAAATGTAAAAGGAAAATAAAGAAGGAAAATAAAGAATAAAAATGAAGTAGGAAAATAAAGAAGGAAAATGAAGACGGCAAATAAAGAATGAAAATAAGAAGGAAAATGAAGAAGGAAAACAAGGAAAGCAAATGGAAATAAAGAAGGAAAATAAAAAAGGAAAATGAAGAGGAAAACAAAGAAGGACAATGAAGAACGAAAGAAAGTAAAAGTGAGAAAGAAAAGGAAAGAAAAATATAAAAAGTAACAATGAAAGAATGAAAAATAAAAGCAAGGAGGATTGGGAAAAGAAAGGAAACAAAAGACGAAAAAGAAAGAAAATGTTAGAAATGAACGAAAGAATGAAATAAATTGAAACAAAGAAACGGAAAAATATATAAAGGAAAGAAAAGAAAGACAAAAAGCAAATATGAAAAGAAAGAAATGGAATGAAAGAAAAAAGAGATAAAAGAAAGAAAGAGAGAAATAAAGGAAAGGGGAAAAATGTAAAAGAAAAAAAATTAAAGAATGAAAGAAAGAAAATATGAAAAAAGTAAAATGGACACGGAAATGAATGAAGAAAATGAAAAAGAAAGAAGTGGAAATAAAAAAGAAATAAAAAAGAAAGTAAGAAAGAAAGAGAAAAATGAAAAAGTTATGAATAAACAAATAAGAAAAAATGAAACGTAAAAAATAAAATAAAATAAATAAATGTGTAGAAGGAAATAAATTATTTTTTTTAATCATATAACACGTAAGAAATGAAAGAGTTTAGGGGAAAGAAAATAGACTTGAAAACTGAAAAAGGGAGAAGTAATACAATAAGAAATGAATGAATGTAGAAAAATAAGAGAAGAAGACAAAAATCGAAGCAGCCAGAAAAAAAAGCGGTCAACATTTTACAAATATTCGAAAAGACGAAGGTGGTAAAAAGTATCAAGGTCATGTGTAAAAGGATTAGGCCGAATAAATAAAGACTTGGGAAATCAACAAATTGGTAAGGGTGGATGAAGAAGGGATACACGAATGAGTTGACCCTTCCTCAAGAGGGTTCTTTAAGAAAATATACGAGGATATATATATATATATATATATATATATATATATATATATATATAGTTAAGTTATGAAGAATTTGGTAAACCGAATTGGTAATTCCAAGGAGGATGAAATCCTGAGAGCTCAATGTGAAGAACAGAGCTAATATTTAATGAACAACAGACACTTTAAGGTGCCATTACAATAATTTATTTCACCAAAATCCTTTTTAAAGGATTTCGGATCATCAGGCAAAACACTTCCAACAATGAAATGAGAGGAAAAATGTGATCACATTTTTCCTCTCATTTCATTGTAATGGTACCTTAAAGTGTCTGTTGTTCATTATATATATATATATTGTTAAATAACTGACAATAAATATCTGTTATGTGTTCTAAACGCCATATATTTGCTTTGATTTCGGGCGAAAATAAAGGCAAAATTGTCCAACATTTGGATATTTTTCCTTAAGCTCTTCCTTGATCTAAGCTTTCGGCCCACATGAGACATCTTCAGAGTTGAACAAAGGTATCCACCATCAAAGATGATATTCTGTTATGTTGACATAGAAGATTCATATGCGACGATTATGGTCGCGGAATAAATGACGCAGATCGTAAATTCATGATGCGGTTCTATGACGTCGTGCCACGTGAGAGACCGAAATGTTAACAACAGAACCATATGTCTAGATGCAATGTAAGGTTTTGTGACTAGTAACTTGCAACCAGACATTAACTTAAAGACTGATAGAAATGGCTACATTTTTTTTTACTTGAATTTTGACTGATAGAAATGGCTAAAATAATATTTTTTGTTGTAATATAAATTAAGTAGCAGTGTACTCTATTCGTTCTCATCGTACCTATATATATAGTAAAGGTAATAAATCCGTTGGTATGCAATCCAAGTGGATTCTAGTAATATAAAATATTAAAACTGATTCACAAAAAGAGATCAACGTATGTATTATTACAGAGCAGAAAATAATGCACAATAAAATCTAAAATCCCCTCATATGGGGAATAAGATTATTTAATCGACGAAAAAATAAAATTCGTCAGTCTTATTCAACCCCGGTATAGACTGAGTTCGTGTCGGAAATAGAAATTTAACTGTGAAAGCTACAAAAAAGAATCGTAAAACTAATACAGAATTTATCCATTTCAATGTTTCAGTCAGACGAAAGGCACAAGACAGGGGTCAAGAGAGCGTGGAAGGTATTAGTCTTAAAGGGAAGGTTTTAGTGTTAAGGGGAAGAGGTTTATTCCCCATACGAGGTGATTTGGGAGTTTATTGTGTGTGTGTATATATATATATATATATATATATATATATATCGGGTGTCACAGCAAAATTGTCCAAATCGTGTAACAGCATAATTGTCCATCGTCAAAAATATTTAATATCTAAAAGAAAAACTAAAAAAAAAAAAAACACTGAACTAATTGACTTTCATTTTCAAGGTTTTCAAATATGACGTTTAGCCATCCTGATTCCGTTTGTCGTAAGAATCAGCTCGAAAAGAACAGGTAAAAATCGTTTTGTGTCAGCTCCACTCTCTTCCAAATTGAGCAATTCTGAGAGGACAAAAGATCATTCATACATATATATATATATATATATATATATATATATATATATATATATATATATATATATATATATATATATTATATTAATAACTATAATGTTTTGGGAAAAACCTGAATAACACAACACAATTTGCAAATAAAAATATACTAAAACAAGTAGATATCTGTGAAAAAATATAAATTAAAAACAAAAATGAAAGGACTAAAAACATCCGAGTAGGCCGAAAAAATCATCCAGTGCTGTAATTTCTTCTCCCCGCTAGCAAAAAAAACAATCGTGTTAAGAAAAAATGTAAAGAGCTTAATACGCTAAGTCGAGCGGAGTATAAAAATCTTAGATGGATAAAAAAAGTCCTAAATGGATCTTCAGGGTAATCCATTTAGGTTAAACCCAGGTAGGTAGTTCCAGGCTCACAAGGATTATATATATATATATATATATATATATATATATATATATATATATATATATTAAAAAGAAAAACAGATCACTTTTAAGGTTCCATTATAATAATTTATTTCACCAGAGCCCTTTTAAACGACGCCGGATCATCAGATAGCACTTCCAAAAGATGAAACGAAAAATGAAAAAATATATATGATGCAACAAAAAATCTAAAATTGTTTTTTTCCCTGCAAATTATTCATTATATCATATCCAAATATTTTTACAAAAAATACACAATATTTCAAGACCAATTTAGGTTTATAGTTCGTAATCATGCAATTAGATAAGGTAACATCAATCGTAGATTTGTCTGCGGAATTTCATTACATTATTGTTACATAATTCGAGTGAAATCATGAAAGGTTTTTGTCAAAAGCATTTTATTTTTGGACCGGATGTTAATTTAAAATATTCCCTTTTTACTGGTTTTATTTTTGAAATGAAATAAGATTACTCTAAATTTCCAAATTTCGCTTTTGTTATGATGCGGAAATGAAGGAAGACGGAAATCTTGAAACACATTCTGAAATATGAATTTAGAAATTTAGTCATTCAATTTCATGAATTTGGCAACCTAGTCATTGTGAGTTCAATCCTTGGCCGGGTAATACAGATTCAGACTAATTGAAAGCAGCAAGAGCAATATTAAAAATGAAAAAAAAAGAAGATATATCCATAGACATGGAAACGAGAACGATCGTAATTTACAATCGTAGATTAAATAAACGTTTGTTTCGAAATTCCCTGAAGGTTACACGAATTGACAAACACAGGAAGAAGGCCTGGGGGCAAAACGGCCGAATTGTTGGGTTAGTATAAACAAAGATGTGGATATGAGTGCAAATGTAAGTAATGTAAATAATGATAATTCTGCATCCCAGGAATTTAGCCATGAATTATGTATGGGAGGCGAAATAAGGTGGACAACGACATAAAGCGAGTAGAAAGAATGTGTGGCGTGGAAGGGGGAATGGAATGGAAGGAGATAAAAGAAGAAAAAGAAATGTATAACTAGAAAGTGCAGGAAAGAAAGACAGAAAGAAAGAAAGAAAGAAAGAAAGAAAGAAAGAAAGAATGCCAGAAAAAAAGAAAAAGTATGCAAGAAGAAAGAAAGAAAGAAAGAAAGAAAGAAAGAAAGAAAGAGAGGAGTAAAAACAAAGGAAGAAAACCATAAAGGTAAGGAATGTAGAAAAAAAAGAAAGAAAGAAAGAAAAAAGAAAGTTGAAGAAAGAAAGAAAGAAAGAAAGAAAGAAACAAACAAACAAAGAAAAAAAGAAAAAAGTTAACGAAAGATATTAGAGATGCATAAAAAAGGAAGAAAACCATAAAAGTAAGTAAGGGATGTAGAAAGAAAGAAAGAAAGAAAGAAAGAAAGAAAGAAAGAAAGAAGGAAACAAACAAACAAACAAACAAACAAACAAACAAAAAACGAATAAATAAACAAAGAGAAGAGAAAAGACTAAAAAAGGAAAAAAAACATAAAGTAGGGAATGCAGAAAGAAAGAAAGAAAGAAAGAAAGAAAGACAAAGTGATAGGACAATAGAAGAAAGAAAGAAACAAGTAAAGCCGCCAACAAACCAACAAAAACAAACTGAAAGAAATTAAAAATTAAAGGGTGAGAAATTGAGAAAGAAAGAAAGAAAATAAAGAGAGGAAAGGTCAAGAATGAAAATAAAGAAAAAGAAAGAAACAAAAAAAAAGGAAAAGAAAAAGGAAAAGAAAGAAATAATAAAAAGTAAGTAAGACAAAATCCAACGGCAACCCAGAAAATTACAAATAAATAGAGAGGAGGGTGGGAAAGAAAGAAAGAAAAAGCGAAGGGAAAAAGCGATTCGATGCAAACAGGAGATAATATACACAAAAAGGCTAATGCTAATCTACATCGCGATGCGTCCGTCAGTTTCAGCCGAATCATTCGGATTTAAAACCGCGGATTAAGTTGATACATAACCATGGAAACGTAAGACGCGTCTGTGTTTCGAGTCTTGCTTCGATGCCGCGTCTACAAAGTTGTTTGTTCGCCTGTATCAGCGGGAGCTTATCTGATGTGGCGGGAAAAGATATGCCGGACTGGAACGGGTGTAATCTTATTAACTTTATGATAATGGCGATATAGCTGTATAACATGTATATAGAATACTGATTATGTTGATCCTACGATAAGAAAACCGGGTGCATTGGTAAAAGTCAATAACTAAATGGGTATATATATACATACATACGTACATATATATATATATATATATATATATATATATATATATATATATATATATATATATATATATATATATATATATATATATATATATATATATATATATATATATATATATATATATATATATATATATATATATATGTGTGTGTGTGTGTGTGTGTGTGAGAGAGAGAGAGAGAGAGTGCAGGTCTCAGTGAGACAAAGGCATCCGCGAGCACTTACATGCACAAATATGTTTATAAGGAGAGATATAATCCATGTCTAACAGATAATTTTAAAAAGAGAATCTGAAAGCAATTCGGAAAACCAAATCTTTGCATTATTTTCAATTATTTTATTCGCCTGCACTTCTTGTTCGTTGAGTGCAGGCGTCCAGGGCATGACGATAAACTCCGTCAGGCAACGAGGCCTCTGACTGGGATGTTTCCAGGGACGTGGGACCATCTCTTAATTGCTGTTGTTCCAAGGTCCACCTTGACCAGGGGTCGTAGCACCTGTTAGGGAACCAGCTATGAGGAAACTGGGGTCAAAACACGATAAAAGTATAAAAACCAGCTAAACTGGGTCCAAAACGAAAGTACAGTGTAACCCGGATATAAGAGACCCGGATATAAGAAAACCCGGATATAAGAGAGATTTTCTCTGGCCCCAAATTAGAGCCTGTGTTAATGTATATAAAATAGATCAAACCCGGATATAAGAGAAACCCGGATATAAGAGAAACCCGGATATAAGATACTTCTTCTCCGGTCCCGACAACTCTCTTATATCCGGGTTATACTGTATTAAAAAATTTAGAAAAAATAACAGAAATATATTTTCATAAAAAAAAATTCCAAAAATTCATTTTTGGTAAAAAAAAATATTAGCAATATATTTTTGTAAATGAAATTACTAATGGTTCCGGGAAAATTAAATTTTGTCATTAAATGACCCATGAGGAGTTGATATGCCACTAAACAAGACGACACGCTGTTTACGACTAATAAACATGTCTACATGAATAAAATCAAATATCTTATTCTTGCGTGTAAAACATTATTTTTACAACACGGATAATATTCGTCTTAATGAGAGTTGCAAAATATAGGAAGATGTGGAGAGTCATGATTACATCTCTAGAAGAAGTATAGTATAGAAAGACAATTTACAATTCAACACACAACAAAATGGAATAAGAAATGTTGAATGATTGAATTTTTCCACTTAGAGATAGTCTATCCTGTCTGCTACGAAAATCAGCATTCAAAACTTTTAACTCGGCGTGAACCTGACAATCACTGTCTGCTTGGGAATGTGTGACTGTCACTACCCCACGCTAATTCCTCAGTTGCTATAATATATCTGTTCCTAGCTAAATACATGCACTTGAAACACGTATGTTCTTAGTTTAATTCTGAACTTTTAAAGTCTCTATAGTCCTGGGCATGACGATAAACTGCATCCGGCAAGTAGGCCTCTGAGTGGGATATTGGCTTTCAGGAATAGACTGAATGGCGGTTAGGAACAGACTAACAGACATCTGGAAAGACAGGGGACGCTGGAAAAGACCAGATGATCTCATCGGGTTAGCAACCCAGAGTTCATTAAATTATTGCTAAAAAGGAATATAAAAGGAAATGCCCTCAGGATTCACCGAAAGGGGAGGGAGGATAATGAATCCAAACGGAATAATCGGCAATGAACTCGGAATGAAAAACAAACTATAAATTTAGAAAAGTGCACGGACTTCCCATGTGGTCGGAAATTCAGTTCCAAAAAGGGAGCGAAGATTCACTTTACAAAAATGGGTTGTGCTTCTCTGAAAACGGTTCAGGAGCAGAGCTCTGTCAACACAGGTAAGATGTCGGAAAACCAATGCCAGGATGCATACCACAGTGCTGAGGATATCCAAGCTGTTGAATCAAAGGATGGGACGCAACCCAAACTGCCAAGAATCAAATTTCCACCAGCATCCAACTCGGAAGCGTGGTGTATGCTAGACAAAACATTACGTAAAGGCCCCGAAACGGTGCACATTCTCTCCTGATGACCCCAGTTTAAATATAAATTCGAGAGGAACACATCAAAATTCAGTGAAGTCATATGCCGTAGAGAAGCTCGGTGGAAGTGTCATTGGCATGAGGAGCATTACACATTCAGCTCGCTTCAGGTGAGTTTCAATTACTTTCCAGTAATTTCCTTCTTCTTTGGAGGTTTTGAGGAGCGTGGAACCACCTATTAACTATATATTTATATGTATGGCACGTGACCGAGGGGTTGGAACGTTCGTAGTGAGATCATGATATCGGACTGGAGGGGAAAATGCTTGAAAACCATACCACGGGTTGACCCAAACTTAGACGGAACCCTTGGGGTCGTCCATAGCTGTACTATCACGGTTTCACAAGTCATCGTGGCCGAGGGATTGATCTTGCTAATCTTGTTCAAATTGTTGATTACGCTACATAACCCACTCTCTCCCAGAAACTGTCACTGAGGTTTGCTCAGCATAGTTGCAGTATAAACCGCAGTTGGGCTCTGTAGGTGTTGAACAAACACAAATGCGCATGAGCAAGCGGCTGCAACAGTGATTGGCTAGCCACCCTAGTAGACAGATATCCTCGAATACGATTGGTCAGCTATGCATAAATATAATTATATGTAATTGAAGGCTTGCGATTGCGATTAAAATATATTTACTTGATAAAATTGTATACAAAATATCTAAAAATCGGCATTGAATAACCCATAGAGGTGTTGAAATGCCACTAAACAAAATTAAACAGCCAACCAACCAAATTTTACGACTCTGTCTATACTCCGAAGTTTTATTCACTATTTTTTAAATTCATTTATTTATTTTTCAATATGAGTAGATAGGTTGCCTATCGCCCGGTTCACAATTTTTCCCCGTTTTTTTTTTAACAGAAGTAGAGGTTTATCCTTTGTTTCCCGTTTAAGATTTGGATTCTGATTTTTTCTAAAGTCTGCTCATTCTCTTTCACTCCCAGTAGCCCCCTTGCGTTTTGATGATATTGTCGTCTTGGTTAGGGTGAAATGATAAAAAAAAATATATTTTCATGTCCTAAACATGTACACAATGTTAAATAAAACAGTATTTATTTAATTAAAATCTACCAGCAAAGTCTGTCGATGTAAGGTTTTACTTTTTATTATTTTTTTCCACTTTTCGAATAAGGTTTTGCATATCAGATTTGTGGGTAAACTGTTCCAATTTCATGACTCATCTACAAGTGCTTTCTGGAGAATGCCTCACCGAAATCCAAAACTGCAGTAGAATCATCATCATCTTGCGGCCTCAGCCGAGATTGAACTCACCAATACTTTGATTGGTGTAGTTCATAATCTTGTCAAATAGCTGAATTCTTGATGCTTCGCTAGGGCTATCAAGGGTGTTTTTATCGTGATACCATCACTAAATGAATTGCCAACCAAGGCTCAGAGAGACTCCATTCACCCTCCTCTAAGAGCAGGTTGGAATTCAGAGTTTTCCTTCTCCTAGACCAGTTGCCATCCATGGCTATAGAACCCAGTCTGTCCTGCTATTTACCCATAGCTAGAGGGAGAAGAAAGAGGATTCACACCTTTCCCAAGGGTGTTAGCACGTAAATGAATGTAATAGATTCGACTGGAATTCGAACTCGACTCTCCGTTTCCTCAATCCAAGCCGCTATCCATTACTCCACCGTGCAGTAGAATAAGCAATGTCGCATTTCAGTATTAACGGTTATGATAATATTTGCCAGCTTCCTTATAAGGAAACATTCGATATTAATTGACGGAGCACTCAGTTTTAATGAAATGTAGGGTAAATGAAGAGCTGCCTTTCCCATCCCCTTCAGGAATTGTGCCATATTTCTTGCAAATAATGAGAATATTGTAACGAGTTCGACTCGAGTTGAGCTTTCCGACACTCCCTGACCATCAGGCTGGCATCAAAATGGAGTATCTGCCTTCGAATAGACAAGCTACATCTTATCTCTCCATTGTGTTTCTGTCGTCGGACAAAAAATGAGGCTGGTTGATTCCTGGAGAATCCAACCTTGCAGCAGCACATCCCTCACGGTACTCTAATCAATACAAATCAAAACAACAAGCAAAGGAGTAATTTACTTTATCATTGCAAGTATTGCCATAAAGAGTATATTGGAGAAACATCAAGAAAGTGAAACAAGAGACTATATGAAAGGGAACGGTACATAGAAGAAGAAGAAGAAGAAGAAGAAGAAGAAGAAGAAGAAGAAGAAGTTACTTAACGAGCTCATATAACTGGTTGGCAGAACTGGGATTAGTAGAGATAGCAGAAATAACAAACTTTACTAAGGGCGAGAAACGACAAGAAGTTGTGGAGGGCCATGATCGAGGAAGAAGAGAAATATATGATCTATTTAAATCAATACAATCTAAAGGAAGACAATCGAGGCAAGGAAAAATCTTGAACGCAAGAGTAAGTAAAAGATAAGCGATTCAATACATTTCCATGGCACTTTGGCGTGTGTTATGATTAACGAGCTAATTTGGTTGGCTATTACTATAGAGTTCTAAGTTCGAGCCTCATTGAGTTTTCCTTTTTTTTTTTTTTTTTTTTTTGCTGATGAGGCTGCCTTGAAACGAAGAATTGTTACCGACCTTTTTTTTTCTTTTCTTTTTTTCTCACGCTCATAAACAAATAATCACCTTGTGGTTTTTAATTTATATTCATTTTCCTCGGAGTTTTCATTCCTTATCTTTTGTGCTTAACATGGCATTCCATTCACTAAGTATTTTTCATTGTTTGAAAAAGGAAGAAAAAACAATTTGGGTTAGAATGTTTCCTGACACAAAGAAGTCGACATCTATTAACCTACTTTCGAGTTAAAATCATTAAGCCCGCATTACTTTCACTTTCTATTACGAAGATGATGGTTAGATTTATTCTTTATCATTCGATCTTTTCCGATGGTCCGATCTATTTACTAATTAATTTACATCTATCTATCTATCTATCTATCTATCTATCTATCTATCTATCTATCTATCTAATTATCAAACTTGCTCAATAAATCTATCTACGTACTTATCACATATCTGTCGATTTACCTCTTTCAGTTTGTTCATAAAAAAATTCTCTAGCGATCAAAATGTCTAAATTTTCGTTTCAGTGGATCCATATTTCTATTTCATTCAGTTCATATCAAATTCGGCGCATATCTATCTATCTATCTATCTATCTATCTATCTATCTATCTATCTAAATTGATATTTAGATAAATATGAATCTATATGAATCTATCTACACACATACAGATACACAGATATATATATATATATATATATATATATATATCAAACCTGCTCAATCTATCTATCTGAGTCTGTTTATGTCTGTCAGATACTTATCTGTTCATATCTATCAACCTATCTATCTACACACACAGACGCACACACACACACACACACACACACACACACACACACACACACACACACACACACATATATATATATATATATATATATATATATATATCAACCATACTCAATCTATGTAACTACGCACACAGACACACACACCTATATATATTTATATCAGACATGCTCAATCTATCTATCTATCTATCTATCTATCTATCTATCTATCTATCCTAGTCTGTCTATATATGTCAGCTAGCTTGCAATCTCTGTTCGTATCTATCTATCTATCTATCTGAATTGTTTATATTCCTCATAAACTGTTTCTAATCTATATGTATTTATGTATGCATGTATTCAATTATTTGTCTTGCAATCGATCAATCTGTCTGATTTCTTTCTGTCGGCCAACTTCTTTGTACAAATTTTGCCAGTTTAAGTCTGCACCTATTTATCTGACACTAACGGTAATTCTTTGATTATTGCTATCAGAACAATTTAGGTATTTCAGATATATTAAGACTGACATGTGTGTACATATGCGTTTGAGTGTCTCTGCATACATTCATATATACTTTCGAAACCGGGGAATAAATAGACACAGCAGTCGCACACCCCCCAGGAATATCTTTCAACCAAATCCACTGACTGGTGAAAATCATTATTATTATTATTGATTAATAGATTTTCTCCTGAATCTGCCTTTACCATAATTGTTGTCAGCACCCGCAACGGAATCGGCTTACTGAGTTCAGTTTCTCACTGAATCAGAATTCTTTTCTTGTGTGTGTGTGTCTGTGTGTGTTTATGCTAAAATTCTTCCTCTACAAGACTGAAGAATCACTGAATATAGATCGTTATTGAATTAGTGGTGATATAATAGAGAGATGAGGTGAACTTTACTGCCACATATGGTCTGGTGCTCGTTTCATATAGTCAGAGATTCTTGATAAAATCCAAAGAAGAATCTGCAAGATTATTGGTCCTGACCTGGCATCTCAGCCTCAGTCATTTCCTAACGCCATAAAGTATCTTCCCTCTGCCTTTTCTATAAATATTTTCATTGTAATTGTTCTGATGAGCTTTCTTTTGTTTCTTGGGGGTTCCATATTTAAATGTTCTTATTTTTATTCTCCTCCACTAGACAAATTTTACTAGTTAGGAATACATAAACATTTGGTGATATTATGGCGGCTGTAGTAAGAATGGTAAGTAAAAATATATTGTTTTGGCGTAAGGAATACTGTAGGAGTTTTGGTTGTGGCTAGCTAAGTTTTATGATAAGACAGATTGATGACCAGACTTCCTCCATCCCTCACCTCTGCCCTTGTACCATATTTCAAAATATATATCACTTTCCTCTATCATACCTAGATTTTATGAATTTAAACACAGTACTAGACTGGAGGCAAGGTCTCATCATTTTACAACTGAAATAACGAGACTCAACCGTAAGTTCTCTGCTAACTTCGATCGCAATTCTCGCTTGTGAAACTTTCTTTCTTCCCAGGCAACTTTTATCTTTGAAAATGTTACTTACAATATCAGCCATTATCTGCTGTCCTTTTAATTCTTGTCATTTTATTGTTCTCTCTTCTTCATAGTGTTTTTACTCATATTTTTTTTAAACTCAGTACCCCCCCTTGCATCTTAATGGCATTATCGCCTTACTTCGGATGATAAACAATATGGAAGTGAAGACTTTGGTGGTAATGAGAATAGACAATGACTGACACTTGACTTGAAGAGGATAAGATTGGAGTGTTCAGGGAAGCATCCACACGGAAATTTATTTCGTAGGATAACAGTTCTCAGACAAAACGCTGAGTGGAACTTCTTCTTTACAAATGGAATACGTATGAAATATAGGTGGTTCGATTCTATGGACGTAGCATAGCGTGTCCAAGCCATAAAGAAATCCAAATGAATATTGGACTTTTAAGTAGGCTGGTAAGAGAGGATTGTTCAGTCCCAATCCAAACATGGCCGCAATATTCCATTTTTTGTAAAAACTGATCCTTGTAAAGATAAGGCTGAGATGAAGGAGTCTATATGACGTCCTGTGTGTCATGACAACAAAGTTTCCCCAAACTGTGATGAGTTTTGGGTGTGTCTTCAGAAAGGGTGATTTCCTGTCACCTCACATCTTTGATAAGAGCCTCAGGCTCAATTTGCATGGCTATGTGGAGTTGCTAAACACCGTGGTCAAGTCTTGATTGGAGAGGGTAGCTGCTGGAAGACCATATGTGTGGTGGCAAGATTTAGCTCCCTGTTATATCCACAAGAAGATTCAAATGTGCTTGCTACATAATTTGTACGACTTCACCAGCCCCACCGTATGGCCCCCTAACTCTAACCTGAAACTATTTCTAACAAAGTCTCACCCCCAAGGTGACACATTGATTTTATTAAAATCTGTCAGCACATAGTACTGAGATAAACATGCCTGGTATACCTTTATCAACCTGGGTGTTACAATGGGCATATTGAGCTTCATATATTTGTATCACGGATTGTTATATATGGGATGCAGTTGAGAAAAACATCAACCGTAGATCTTTTAACACCAATGTCCAACTTATCGACAGGGTTAAGGAGGCGTTTGAGGCTCTCCCTAGGAACACAGAGAAGGCCACTTGTGCCAGTTTTCGGAATTAGAAGAAAATGAGTAACTATCGACAACGAAGTTCGAGCGTGACACTCTAGACTTATGAATATATGTTTTCCGCTAGGTGTATAAACAGCGATGTTAGGCTACTGACAGAAGTGATTATTGAGTGACTATTCAGTGGAACTATCCAGTCGAATCAGTGTGAATTATTGTGCGTTGCGTCAATGATTTGGGTTTTGATTTAGGTTTTACCTGACGTTAAGTCGAGCCGCGCTATCAACAAGGTATTCACTGAAATGGTAAATTTTCATTGATTGACTTTTACTTATACATATATATATATATATATATATATATATATATATATATATATGCAAAGATATTGAAAAATAGGAAAGAACCGTTAGTTTAATAATCCTAAGTTCTTTAGTATTTCTGTTTTTATTTTTAAAAATCAGTGCTCGATATACAAGTAGAGTCTATATTATAATTATGTTTTTAAAATAAATATGGTTCCATCGCTACATGGGAATTACCATGTTTCAAAAACAGAAGTTTAACTTAATTTTCTGTTTCAAAAACAGAAGTTTAATTTAATTACTATAATTGAACTGGAAGCTTTTAAAGCTTCCATTTCAATT